>JASGAT010341972.1:0-15124 GCA_030220025.1 Chelon auratus | reverse complement strand
AATAAAACAGTTTTATGGGGTGAAAACATTCGTCGTCAAAATTTAAAAAGTGATTTCAAATAAAAAAGGTGATAATTTGTTGTTTTTTCTTGTCCTACTTCATAGTAAACAGAATATTTATATTTATATTATATATTTCATGACGTCACTTTGGGCTGAACATGTGACAGGTAGGTTTAATAGTTTCCATTGATTGTTGTAAATGGTAATAATAGTCTCCCAACTTCTCAGGCCATAAATCTAAACACGTTTCAGACCCACTTTCAAATTCAACGTGACTCTCTCAGGATATAACTACAGTTTAGATTAGATGCCAAGAAAAGACGCTGCTTATAAAACAATACTTGGCTGAGAATTAATCAAGTTTTAAAGTTTTATTCTGTATCAAAGTAACTGATAATGATAGTTGAATGACAGTTGTCTGTACAGCCGTGACCGCTGAGCAAACAGCAAATGCAAACAGCTAATTCAGCTACTTTAAACAGTGAAGACTCCACCGCTGCTTCCTGTTAACCCAAAGCCCTCAGTATATTTTTGCAGACTTCGAAAACCTCTGAAATATTTTGACCTGGATGATTCAAAAAAAAAAAACTTTCCATTTTACCGAGCGGGTCGTTTTTGATGATCATAACTGCAGAGATACTCAAGACAGGTGCTGAGTTCATCTCTTAAGTTACTCACATTGCCGCCACCGGGTACATGTTTGACATTGTCTTTGGAGCCGCACTTAGACTGGACATTACTATAGTCCACCTTCTGATCAAGTATTTTAACCTGGAAAAGTGCAGAGGACAGTGGAAGAAAGCCGTTCACCCTGCTGGTAAAAGACTTAGACGCTACTGTAATGTACATAAGTAACTGTGTGTGATACAGTAGACTGTGTTGTGTCATCGTGGCTGTTTTGACAAACTGAAGACGACCATTTAGAAGCGGATCGCTCACCTTGCCTCCGCCGGGCGTATGCTTCAAGTTGGCTTTAGAGCCGCAGCGCGCTTGGACGTTGGTTAAGTCCAACTTCTTATCTTGGATCTGAACCTGCAGAGTGCAGAGAGAAGAATTCTTCAGGAGTGAAAATGAGAAGAGCTGCAGGAGGGTTCAGCCCAAAAGGAGGAAGTAAGATGTTAAAACTAGACATATTAGGACTCTCTCTCCGTTAAAGCTGCCATCCGTAACATTAACGGGGAACCAATATGTGCTACACACTTATGACTTTAAAGGCCAGAACACACCGTACCGACGTCAAAGGCCGATTGAGACGTCTCTTGTGACTCAAACAAAATGTTGCACTTGAACGCAACACAAAGACTTCAGCCAACAATTAGAAAATAGTACATACGTCCTGCACCTGAAAGGAAATATCTCTTCATACCAGCAGGTGGCAGTAGTCTGTATTCAAACAGGAAGAGCTCGATTTAGCTGGAAGGCTAGTTGAGCGCTACAAACAGTCGTACAGAGCTGGTCTCTCCTGAATCGTGTTGATTAGTTGGTCGACACTTTATTTATTCTCTACCATCATGCCGAACAGCCAGTCAGTGTTCCTGAACATTCAGCCTGCTGCATCGGCTGCAGTGCTGCCAAAAGGAGTCCGACTAGAGCCACTGGTGCAGGACACACTGCCTAAACTAGGGTCACAAACACTCACTGAAGCCCCAGCGCTGGTGCAATGCTGTGCAACCCACTCTTGGCTTGGTTTGTCAAGGCCTTAACACATGAAAATACACACAACTGTGCAAAATATGGCAAGTTTGGAACAGATAAAAGAGTAAACAGTAAATGTGTTTTCTTTTTATTCTGAGTCTGAAATGTTACAGATGCCAGCAACACATTAAAGAAGTTCCCCTTTTGGCTGAGTACAACTTCATCTTAAAGAAAATATTTAAAGTCTTCTTAGTGATTAATGAGCAGACTGTAACTGTACATCGGCTTGTACTTTAAAATAGGGATAACTTACTAGAGAGCACTTAACTTATTTAATTAATTTGAGTTTTTACCAAAAGTTGGTTTTCATGCTCATAACTGCAGAGATACTCAAGAGTCTGGTGTTGAGTTCATCCCTCAGTTACTCACATTGCCGCCACCGGGTGTATGTTTGATATTGTCTTTGGAGCCACACTTAGACTGCACACTAGAAAAGTCCACCTTCTGATCAAGGATTTTTACCTGGAAAAATGAGAACGCCAGCGTTTAGATTTAGACCGTAGACGATGCTTTAAAAACATGAGGTGTGAAGCCTGAAAGAAACGGACGTTAACTGGTGCAGCAGTGCTTCGTGTAACTTCATGAACCAAATAAAGATCCCTTATTTCCTTTACCACTCCAGCGCTCACCAGGACTGAATGAAGCAGTGTAAACGGCCCATATCCTTCCCTTTGATCTGTGATTTAAACATAAACCCTGTCTCTGCCTCTGGTTTCCTACATGATTTCATTTAGGTCCATAAATATCACAACACGCGACGGCTCAGCTTCATCAGTAAAATATATCCGACACGTGACTGCAACCCAAATAAAATTAGACCAAAGACCTGCAGCGCCTTTAATGCTAAAATAAACCTCCACACACACACAAAAAAAAGCACAGACTCACTAAAGACTCTGTGCACACTCGAAAACATCAGCCTGCAAACTGGAGTTTCAGTTCCACAAAGTTGCATTGAAAGTTGAAATATTCTGATTGGCTGATTTAAATCTTAGTGGGTTGGACCAAAGACTTTTTTTCTTTTACTATTTTTGACTTAACAGATACAGACCAACGCCTATGTGAGAAGAGACTAGTTAATCATTCAGACTGAGATGGATTTAAACGAATATTCTGTTAAAGACGTGAATGTTTATCCTGTTTCTTCCCATTCTGGTGACACTGCACTGAATGCATCACATCATATGTGTTCATTGGACGTGTTTCTTACAGCGTACAATACATTTTGGTGTTTATTCTTAAATAGGTGAGTGTGAACCTTCCTGACGACGCTCAAATTTGTCCAAATTCCCGCGCTCACAGCAGCTCTGTTTGCCTTTTAAAACTCTTATCTGCAGAGCTTTGGGCGGTGTGTTCAGAGTAAAAGCTGGACTCGGGGTCAGGTTACCTTTCCACCTCCAGGCTGGTGTTTGATGTTGTCTGTGGAGCCGATCTTGGACCTGACATTCTTCAGGTCCGGCATCGGCGCTGCGGCGGCTAGAGGGGCCGGCGGGCGGCTCTTCAGCGAGCCCGGGGATTTGGGAGTGGAGCGCACCACTGCCACCTTCTTCACTTTGTTGGCCTCGGCTGCAGACTTTGCGGAAAGCACTTGGCTAGAGGGGGATTTGGGAGTACCAGGGCTGCTCTGTCCACTCTTGGCATCTTAAGCAATCGGGAGAGGTAACAGGTCAGGAGGCTTTAAACAAGTCGAGTTGCGGACGTGAGGAGAGCAATAATGAAGTAATTAATAAAAACAAAACAGACTAGGCGCTCTAACTGACTAAAAGCTGCCCAAGTTTGACCCAGGCTGGATCAGACTGTGGCATTGTGGCCATGCGAGGCTGGGAGTGATCTCTAACGATTTTCTCTTTGCTTTATTTCTTTTACCTTTTTCATTTTTTGGAGTGGGGAGTTTCTTGGCACTAGCTGCATCACAAAAAATATGGCACATCATAAGTATCTTTAAATCTATTCAAATCAATGAAATAAAATAAAATTTGAAGTCCTTAGTTCGTACCTGGTTGAGCTGCAGTTCTGGCAGAAGTTTTGGCTCCGGGGGTCTGAGATTTTGCACCAGTCTGAAAATCGAAAAAACACAGCCGGAGAGCAGTTTAGCATTTCTTCTTAATGGAAAGGTGTTTTTTTTTTCTGTAACACAGCATGAATGTAAACTATGATGAGTGAATGAGGCTTTGGTTAGTGTTATACTTAGGGGACAAACATAGAAATGAGGTTTGGGTGCATTTAATCCGGCTGTAATTTGTCTGCGACCGGAGAGATCCAGTCTGCAAGAGGGCAAAGTGAGGTGAAAAATCAGAACTCGGCTCAGGTCTAAATCTGCGTTCAGACCCGTACTTACTTCGGGCTGCCTGGGCCCCGTGCTGCTGGCTTTAACGGGTATGGAGCTGTGGCCGTTACGGGAAGATGCGTGTGATTTGGTGCCCTTGGTGACCACGGATGGTTGTTTAAGGGAAGAGGTTGGCGTGGTGACAGTTTGAGTCTTTTACATGAGGAGGGAAAAAACGGATGAAAAACAAAAGGTCTGACGACGGTGAACATAAAGCAGAAGAATGATTTAACAAATGAAAGATGATGAAAAGAAATGTGTCTAAGGATGGTTCCGGTTCATGACGGCTTGGGTCTTGGTTTTGTAGCTTTAGTTTTTGTTTTGTTTTTTTAATTTTTGCTCAACAAAACCAACAACACATTCAAAAAAATGGTTTATTTGTAGCCGTTTTTTCTTCCGAATGATCTAGTCATAATTTATTGCTACCAAAATAAGACCCAAGCTTTAATAAACCAACATTACAGTTAGGGTGATAAAATAAATTAGATTAAAACAATGCTCTCAGCCACGTACCTTATCTCCATTATCCATCTTTGCTTGAGCTACAGAAAAAGAAAAGAGGAGCAGACTTTAGATCTTGTAATATCTGAAATTTGGTTTACTTCCACCCAAGAGCGTTAGGATAACATTTTTTGCTTCCAAGTGTGTGCCTTAATACATTCTCATGGCAACAAAAAGTGGTGATGTTGGGTATGCAGCATGCAACGTGACACATAATGCACACGTAAGTGAACGTCTAAACCAAAACGTGGGTTTTTTTTGTTTGTTTTTTTCGGGCTGCATAACCAGCAGAGTGAGCAGAGATGGAGAGATGAAACAAAAAGCTAAAGTGGGGAGGGAGGATAACAAGCTTCTCCTCGGGTCAATTTAACTTCCATAGATAAAATTCGTAGGGAGAGTGCTGCATAACAGAGCAGAAGCTGCGTTGTAAATCAAAGAAGTGGAAGGAGAAAACTGAAGAGGGCTGGTTCTGAACTGGTGAACATGACAGCAAACAGACCTTTGAAAATAGCGACCGGAACCAAAGACTTTCTGGCTGAAGCGCTTTGTTGGGATGTTTTCTGGAGCTCAGTGGTGCCAGTGGTCTGAACCACACTGCTCCTCATCTCTGAGTCACTAGAAATGTCAGGCTCTGAAACGCTGGCCCTGTGTGACCATGAGTCACTGCTGCTTTCAGCTGCGGTGTCAGATGGCAATTTGGTAAGAAGACGATCCTTCTCTGAAATGTTCCTACTGATTTCGGCTGGATGAAGTTCTTCTACATAAGAATCAAAGCTAGGCTCTGACATATTTTGTGTATGAGGAGCCTGTTGTATGTCTGAAGTGATATTTTTGTGTCCCGAGTCACTGCAGGACGTAAAAGCTGCTCCATCAGCCGTCAGTCCATCTTCACATTGCTCAGGAACCAGCTCCGCTCCTTGATCAACCAACAGGCCTCTGTCTCCGATGGACGTCAGGTCTTCCAAAGCCGTGCTGCGGACTAAAGCCAGATTGCTCATTTCAGTTTGGCACTCCGAGGCATCGAGGCTGATCGCCCTCTGAGAATCCACAGCTCCAGTCCACTCAGGGCTCCCCCTGTTGGTCTGCTTGTCCCACACATCCTCTGACCTGCAGCTGAGGTCCTCAGAGGCCCATAAAGAATCACTCAGCCTCTTCCCACACTCTCCCACCGCCTTGTTTCCTGGGTCCGGAGAGCCGGAAGTGCCCATCCCAGCGGCTCCGTGCACAGCAGGCTTTGCGAATGCAAACTCACTGCAGACTCCAGTAGCAGGCCTCACTAATTTGTTTGGAAAGCAGATTAGTGATGAAATTCACAGCACTCGTTTTCCATCTCCCCATCGAAACAAAAAATAATAATTAAAGAAGTGACGACCATGAGGGTGATTAAAAAAAACAACAACTTTTGTTTCGTTATCAGAAAAAAACACCAAGAACTGAGAGAGCTGTAAAAATATGATAAAGCAAGACCACAAACTGAGGAGTGATGAATGGTGGGGAAAAAATCCACATCAACACAAACTGAGACAAAAATGTATCACACTGGGTTGACAACAGAAAAGAGATGATGCATTCCAGTGAACATAATGAACACACCACCAAATTGTGAATTATGAAAGTCCTCCTGAACTGACTCTGGAAGTGGAAAATAATGCATTCCTCACAAAAAAAAAAACTAACAAATATTCTATATATAATATAGAATATTATATATATACACACACACTTAAAAGTATTTGCACACCTCAGAAATGTCTACATTTCTGCATAAAAATGACAGAAACGCACCCATCATAAATGTAGAAATTTCAGTAATAAAAACAACAACAACAAACAATTTAAAACAATAAACCTAACTAACAATTAATTTCCTTATTATGGTATTTAATGAGTAATAAATAACTGCACCTTAAACATGTCAAAATGAACCTTTAGAATTTCATGTGTGTGTATCTGATATTCTGTTTAATTTGTTTCCTGTTCAATATGTAACACACTTGCAGCTTATACATTAAGTCCAACCCATAAAGCAGCAGTAGGAGTTCTGATTGGCCAGACTCCCGGCAGCACACACCAGCTGACCAATCAGAGGCCCTTAGTCAAATCATAACTGTCTTTTAGCCCCGTTGTGCGTCTCCACCAACAAATATCTACTACAACAGATGCCTGGTAGCAGCTGTCAAAACCAAAACAATAAGCTGAAAGACTCTAAAGTGCTTGACAGAGCTAAAGGGAGGAGTCTGCTGATTAATATAAATATTAAATAAATTAATAATAATGTTTTAAAATTATAGCAGTCACAAAAAAACACGTAAATGTTGAAATACTAAATAAAAATAATTAGAATAAGAATTAATTTATTACTTTTAGCTTATTAATGCATCATTTAATTGAAACCAATTGAAACACGGAGGTTGTATTTTTCTGATCATATTTAAATAAGGAATTTATTCAGACGCTGCACTCCTGACTTTTTAAGTTTTAGCAACTCAGATCAACAACATATAATAAATAAACAGCTCCCTCCCTTCTGGGTTACTTTTCTGTCCGCCTGGAATCACAAGTGCATTTATATCCATCTTCTGCAGTAAATAAATAGAATCTAAGTGCGATCAATAAAACCTATAACAGCCTACCTGTTGAAGCTGCTCCTCCTGCTGCCGATTGAACATGATGAGACAGACGGAAAACACACAAGAGATTAGTTAGTAATGAGCTTCTGTCATTCATGAGCGATTAATACACTCACTCACTGCAAAGAAATCAATGAAAGCCCACATACAGCACGTCTTCAGTTAATGCAAAAAGCCCACAGCAGATAGCAGGTAAATATATCCTTCAAAAGCTTACGGGTAGATATGCAAACACAACGCAATCAGGTTTCCACTCAGTGTGTAGTCTTGCATCTTGCAGCAGTGCCACACAGAAGGTGGTGCTCCATGTGTGTTTGACATTATTCTGGCATTCCCCTAAAACGGGAGCGGTGCATCTGTTTAACAGATCACGGCAGTCTTAAATTTGCCTGTGGTCTGACCTTTTATTTCATTCAGAAATAGCCTGGATGTGACCATCTTTTTGTTTAAAAATGGAGCCAAGTGTGGCTCTTAAATCTGCTTGTGATCATGTTACAGTACAGGAAGGAGCAGTGTTCAAACTGTCAGAGAGTTAGAATAAAATAAAACCCCAAAACACTCTTTCCAGTCGTGGTGCTGAAAGAAACAGATTGTAAGCTTTGTTTAACAATAAGGGCACACACAAGAGCAGCAGGGAGCAAATTTGGTCTCTACGAACATCAACACCACACTATAAGCTACTGCCAGCTAGCTTAGCTTAGCATAAATACTACAAAGCAGCAAAGAACTAGCCTGGCTCTGTCCAAAGCACACAAAATCCAAGAGTTAACAGACACAAAAAATACATAGTTATCTAAAAGTAATGTAGCCTAACATAGAGTTAGCTAAAATGTATTTATCAAATTTGTACCTAAATGCAACAAACTTAAGTGCAACTTTATGCTAAACTTAATCGTTAGCTAAAAGTATTATGACAAATAGCTAGCATTAATGGATTATATGGTTAGCTCAAAATAATAAACAGCTAGCTAAAGGTAATAGATTGTATAGTTATCTTAATGTAGCAGAGTTAGCTAAAAGTAAAAACGGATTAAATAGTTAGCTAAATGTAATAAACACTAATCTTAGCCTAATGTATTAAATGGTTAACTAAAAGTCATACGTTGTTTGTTAAAAGTGATAAATTACATGTAGCCTAGTCCTTTTAGTTAGCTAGTCAGCTTTACAAGTGCTGGTGAGTGGAACGTGCTAGCTAGCCAGGCTAGCTTTATGCTAATGTAAGCTAACTAGCTGCATCATACATACTTGAGTTTGGTATTGATCATCTGATCAAATTCTCACCACAACAGGCAAATAATTATTAATTTAAAGATGCGAAGCAAACTAAAAGGTGAGCAAAAGAGGCTGCAGCTCATCAGCTGCAGGCGTACCAAGTTGACTTTCATCTTCACACAAGGTGCTCTCTACACATGAGAGATCAGATACAGCTTCAACATCTTCTTTCTCTGCAGCCAACTCCGCTGTAGGACAAACGAACGTAGATCAACCACTGAACACTGTTAAATCTAAAGTCTACCCTCAGGTTTACTAGAGGTTTATTCCTGACGTTTCACTGCAACAGGTCAGTTGTGGTACTTTCTTATGTCTGAAGACCCAGGAGTTATTTAACAGATCAAGGAGGCTTTTCAACCTGATGACCTTCCCTCCCACTTTGTTTTAGACAAGCTGTCACTCTGAGTATTCATGATCAAAGCCTGCTTGACACAGACTGGAGGGGAACTACTGTGGCCAGTTCTTACAGGAACAGAGAGCGATTATCTTCCATGTTAGTCGCTGATCTGTGGCTGTGAAGTGGTGATTCTAGTGCATATTCAATGGGTAATAAGCCCCTATTGCACCTTGTTTGGGATAACAACACAACTAAGGCTGCTGGCTATAAATATCAAGCAAAGGACTGGCTCAAAGCAAGAAATTAAGTTTAAATCAAGACAATTTAAAAGCAGGTTGCTGAAAGTGAAGCAGAATAAAACCAATAAACTAACAGAAAACATTTCCAAGATTATAACTCTAAAACCAAAGGATAGCTATTAAAAAAAAAAGAGGGGGAAAATCAGGCAACAATTTGCATCTAAAGAGCAGCAACTGAGGACTAAAGCTGCATTTCAAGCTTCTAGCATGAGCCGTGCAGACGGGCGTACCAGGCTGCACCTCGTCCTCACAGTGGCTGCTCTCTGGCTGAGAGAGTTCAGACACAGATTTCACCCCGTTTTCACTGAGCGCTGCTTCGTTCTCTGTGAATTGAAGGTAAACCGGAGGTCAAACTGGAGGCAAACCCGAGACAGAAACATAAAACCAAGCAAAGCTACATGTTAGGCGATCCTTCTCTCAAGTTGGGCTGTAGAGGAAAAATTCAAAATGGTTAAATACAAGTGCAAAAGGGTGTGTTAAATACAGATTTATGAAAAAGAGCTTGCTCAGATCTGGTTCCAAAAAGATAGACATTCATTAATAGCAATAAAGTCATCAACAGCAAGAAAAAAGCCCAAGACACTGTTTTATTTTAGAAGAAATTATATTAGCAGCTCACTGTTAACTGCTGTAACAGTTTATCAAATAAAAGAACATATTTAAAGGCCCCAAAACATTTTTTTTTTTTTCCCACTGAGAAACACATAAACAGTAACCCGTAACTTCACAAGATATTTCTTTTTTCTTTTTTTTTGGCACACAACTTCCTGATTTTAGAAAATATGCTACCGGAAAAAAAAACAAAAAACAAAATACTCTTCCAGGTAGATAATAAATTACAACAATCTAGGGATCCTGTGATTATAAAATCGTTTATGTAATTGTAATTGGGATGGTAGATTGAGATTAAGAGAAAGCATATCATAAGAATCATAAGAAATTCCACCTCTCATGATTACTTTTCCTACTAGTAAAGAACTATAATTATGAGATTACGTCCTTGTAATTTTCAGATCCTAATTTGAGATTATGAGAAATTACAGGAATATTCTTTGGGATTGTGTGACAATTAATTACAAGAATTTATGGATCATGTGATTATAAGATCATGATTATAGAGACGGTATTTTGAAATTAAGAGAAAGTAAATTATATGAATTGTAATGTCATATGAAACGTAATAACAATAAATACATGAGAACCAGTTACAAGAACTAATGTATCTCACAATTAACGTTTCTCATAATGAAATAATACATCACTGTTCTTCTTCTTTCATATCATAAATGAACCAAACCATCACATTGTTCTACATTTCCCTTAACTAACCACACAACTAACGCCCTACTACAAGTACTACACTTTCCACACATCTCCTACGTAGAGAGTCCAACGAGATACTCACTTTGAGTTTCTGTGCTGATAACTGATTCAGAGCCGTTAACTTCTGTGGATGGATCTGACACTGTGCGCTGCTTCCTGTTAGTAAATGAGACGATGGGAAGTGGAAACGGGAAGAACGACTGCACTAGTGAGGGCTGTAAACTGGGGAAAGCTAGGCTACGTACTAATTGGCCATGCGGTTGATTGGGGATTTAAAAAATAAATAAATAAATAAAAAGGAAGAAAACATATTGCTGACAAATCTGAAACTGATTATGAACGATAAACTGAACCATCTGTCAGAAATGTAATTAATCATTTTACCAGTGCAAACAAACGGACATGAATCTTCTGCCTTTTATTTGCCGTTTTCAAATTTCCGTGATTCAGAGTCCTTGTTTAATGTTTTCCCGAGCAGCATTAAAGGCCCGATTGTTGGGGGCGAACAGTAGCACGGGATGGAGACAGGCCTCGTCTCAGGAGTCTGACCCAGATGCCTGGATTACAGCAGAGCCCAGTGCAGCTGCAGTCGGGCACTCATGCAGGGCCAGTCAAGCACATCTTCTATCCATTATGTAAAGGGAGATTAAAACAAAGCGCAGCTGAAACTCTGGGGTTCGGCCTCTGCCCCGACTCTTTACAGACTATAGAGACTTTCCAGGAAACTGAACATTTAAATTCTTACGTATAATCTGATCGTGTTCTGGGATTAAAGCCCTGACATGAAGATATAGTGACTGACCCCGAAGTCAGATAACACAACTCATACAGATATGAGACACTGTGATTATTCATGTTCAGTGTCTCCCAACTCGTTCCATGATTTTATATTTTATAGTGTTGCAGCTATATCATAATTAAGCATGTGTTTATATATGAGAAGAAACCCTACACGATTAAATTATACATAATACAAATGTTTTTATGTCCGATTAACACATAATCATATATATGACAGTCTTGGTTCAACGTATATGAAGAACTTACTCTCACATACTGAATAAAACACAATCCTTCATCCATTTAAACACCACTCTTCTTCTCTTGTATCTATTACTGCTGCTATAACCATTTAATCCAAACATATCATCAGATATAAACAATGAAAATATACCTTATACAGCTCAATGTGTATGTTAAGATATTATTTTTTTCAATTTATCAGCTTTAACTACTAAAATATAACTTAACTTTTCCTAATAAATTTTATTCAAATGTAACAATGACTTATTTGAAGATGATATCTATGAATTAAGAATCCATGCTAACCACTGCTAAAGGTTGGCTCCACCCACCCGGAGCGTAACATTGATATTTGAGTTATATAAATAAATAAAAACATAAACAATCTGCTTTCAGCTTGTGGATGCACTGGAAAGTAGCGCTGACATGCTAGCGATTAGCATCTGCTCTTGAGTCTCAAACACCCTCAAAAACAACTGATAACGACGACTTCCACCCTCTGACCACCAACCAACCATTGGACTAAATTCACTGTAACAGCCCAAGTATTCGGCGGCTCAGCTACTGTAAGGAGCGGTTTCCATTTTAGTAAGTGTGCAACCACTTCCTACTCCTGTTTTGGCAGTTTTGATCTCTAACGCCACTAGCAGCATGGTGAACTCTGCAGTATGTGGTGGACAGTGTTTTCTTCAGGTAAATCATTTATCAGTCACCGGTGTTGCTTGCACCCTTTGGTCCTCAAAGTTGAGATCTGTTCACCTTCGTCAACCTTTGCAAGGTTTTATATATAGATTGCTGGTCACTGAATGACTATTAAAACAATGTGATTCTTCTAAATCCACAACCAGATCTCAACCCAGTGGAACAAAAATTAGACTTATTTCCATCCCTCCGGTAGGGTTCAGAGCTTTGATGACACCTTCGTTATTTTTGTCTCTATCTGGCACGTTCGTTTTTGTCATCTCAACTGGGAAAGCTTTTATTTGTCACGTCTGACCTTTCATTTTGGCGACTCCGTTCTCCTGGTGGTGCTGGTCGTTGATGGTCATGTTGGCTAAGGAGGCGCTCATGGTGTCCCCAGAACTGTAGCTGTTCGAGGCGTTGTTCATGTAGTCCATTGCCAGTTGCAGGTCAAGCTGCAAAAGAGCAAATTAAATGAATGGAGGTCAGGACAGAGTCAAGGTGTAGGTCCAGGAAGTGTCACATCATATATGTCAAGTTTCAAACTTCTCATGCAGCGTAGCTGACAAGGACTTAGTGTAATGACGGCGCACTTTGTGGACACTTTGTCTTCCGGCATGTAGAGCCCAGTCCGTCACCACAAAATGTAAACAGACACTGTGTCTGTGAAAACCAGGTTATTTATACGCCCTGACGTGGGGTCGGCGCTTCAAGTTACAGCCTGACAGACAAAAATAGTCCCTTCTGCCCATGTGCGCACCGGCCTCACTGTGACAACCTGCACTTCCTAAACAACCACCCGCCAACTCCGAGCCTTCAACAAGTCCCAGCACCGTTACATTTGCGAGATGTGAATTGCGTCAAATCTCATAAAAAAGAGGATTACATATCAGATTAAGCGTCTGGTTACATCAGCACTGTTCAGTTCGAATCATTTCTTTTCCACCGCCCCTTCTCACACAAGCTCACACATCCAGCCAGCATACAGAGCTTATGGCATAATCGGTCTCAGCATCCAAACCGCTTGTTTCGTGTTTGTATGGTGTCGCAGATTTGGCAGCTTCTGAACTTTGGGGGTTTAATCTTTCAGGGGCAGTTTAAAGCCTGTAGTGACCAAGAGACGGTTCAAAATATTATGGTACAAAAAATCTCTAACCGGTTGTGGAAATGGAATAGCTAATGAAAAAGCTGCTATAAATGTTGGTCGTCTTCAATTATAGAAACCAACAAAGTGGATTTACATAACAGTGTAAAAACTTGATCTGCTGGTTTCCCTCTGGTTGGAATAAATGAATTCTTTCTGAGTATGTTTGCTCCACGTGGGGTAAACATCAGGTGATGAGTTTCCAGGAAGGAGAGAAACATGGAGGTGGAAAAACAACCAGTTGAGAAAAGTGTTCGAAAAGATGAACGAAGCTGGAAACTATGCGGACAGCAACATCGGAGACGTGGAGGCATCTGGGTCATCTTCTTCTACTCTATCACTTCAGGCTTGAATGGAGAAAACGTCCTTCGCATTCTTTTCATCCCATCATCCTCTCCTCTTCCTCTTCTATTTCTTTTTTTCTTCCTTTTATCTCTTGCAAACATCTTGGTCATCATCTTCTACTGAAGCAATTCTGTGTTTTCAATAAAGTTGAAAACAAAACTTCTTCTACTTCCTCTCCATTTCCAGCAGATTTGATGCTCTACAGCAGCAGAGCTACAGTCAGTAAACTTCCTTAGTGATCAATGTTTTTGGACATATAAACACATATCTCTGATGACATCATTATCCGAGTAAGCCTCTGGTACTTCAAACTTTACTCCGCTACTACATTTGCATGAGAAACATCACATGTGCCTTGTTTGAGCAATAATCCAAAAACGCACCTGTGGAAAAACCTCCTAAACCTGACCACTATATAACTTTTTGAAAAATAAAGATCTGATCAAGTGGGATAATTAAAAAATAAATAAAAATGCAGAGGATGATGATCCTAAACCCTCTGCAGAGACCTGAGCACACCGCCATGTTTCAGATGTTCCACCAAAGAGACATTTATTCTCCAAAATTCCCAGATGGTTTTAATTAAATTACAGATGCCAAACACTAGAAACACTGTCCGAGAACATCTTCTCCCATTAATCCAGAGATTTATCATGAAAGCGTCCTGAACTACTGCTCTAAAATACAGATTAATTAATTTAATTTGCACATTTTGCAGCAAGTTCTTTCACCAGAGTTTGAATGCGCGACCGTTTAACTCCGGTAACTGATCATACCATGAATTCCTCCACTCGTCCTCTTCACGCTTTCCTGTGACACCCTGCAGTGACGTGACGCCACCTGATGCAACTGTCTCTTTACGAGCGGCATTGCCCAAACCGTTGCCGTGGTTACTCCACCCTGTTAAAGCCACTCTAGAGGTGCACTCGGCTCAGCTATGTGACCTTCCCTCTGTGTGCCTTCGTATCTCCTGACCTTGGATATTTAAACAGCGTTCGACATTTGGCACAAAAGGCAGGAACTGGGAAACAGATCAGACGCAGGGACAAATGCTCCTACTGTTAGGTTTAGGGGTTAAGGTTGGTGATTTACGGCAACGAAAAGATCAAATTCAACTATGAATTGATTCTTTTATCAAGAATTCCCTTATCTTTATGCCTCTGTTGACTCACCCTCACTTCTTCTTGAGATATTCACTGCAAAGCACCAAATGTGTGTTCATCCGCAGCTGCAAAACAAATTCACCACTTCCTACAACAATAGCGGTCTGTTGTACGATTTTTTTGTAAAAGTGAAACTATAACTTAGTGATCTGTACAGTCGCATGTTAGTCTGCTCCCATGTTGATAAGACTATTTAATAATAAATAATAATAATACATTTTATTTAAAAGCACTTTTCAAAGTTTTTCAACTAAGTAATCATGTGATTAAATATAATAAAACATTTAGAGCCTTCATTTTTATTAATTTAAAAATTCATTGGACGGCTTCAACATATTTTTATTTTATTACATTCATGAGTTTCATTCATCCTTAATAAAAA
>JASGAT010341964.1:0-11156 GCA_030220025.1 Chelon auratus | reverse complement strand
TCAACAGCTGCTGGTTGACTTGGAGACATGATCCAGATGTTGGAACCAGATGGAAAGACTCTCACATGTTAAGATCTGATTGATTTATGATGGTAGTTATTTTAGAGAAGGAAGGAAGGGACTTTTAAGACGACTACTTGTGATCAGACATCCCCCCCGCCGTCTCAGAGGACTTACCCCAGAAGGTGTCGACCACCGTGGTCTCCTGGATGGAGGACTCGTCCAGCAGGGAGGAGATCAGGGAGGCGTCACTGTGGACGCTGCTGTTGTGAAACGACTGTTCGGCTGTTTTACGAGGAGTCTGGAGGAGAGACTCTGAGCAGGAGACGGAGTGATGCTGAGAACGACGAGACATCAGGGACCTGGAGGAGGGAGAGGCAAAGAACGGGGAATTATGAAGAAGAAGAAGAAGAAGAAGAAGAAGAAGGCAGAAGACCAACAAAGAAGAGTTGAACCTGACCGACCTGCTGCTCCTCCAGCTGCCTCCTACGCTGAAGGAGGCGCTGCTGGTCGGCAGACTCCGGTCCAGGAGGCCGTCGTCGAGTCGGAGGCTGCGTCTGGACATCGTCTGGATGGAGGAGGAGGAGGAGGACGAGGAGGAGGAGGAGGAGGAGATCTGCTGCTCCTTCTCAGAGTCCCACAGAGCTGAGGAGTAGCTGGAACTGAAGACAAAACAACTTCTAACTGAGACGATAGATCCCTGGTCTGTTCTCCATCTTTACTCAGCACACACTATTAGTTCTTGTAATTAAGTGGTCATAATGTTATGGCTGATTGGTGGATATCACCTGTGGCTGTAATCAGCACCAAATTAACTGATCATCTTATAAAACACTGATAAATAAATGATGTGTTGATCCGTCCTCAAACAGCAGCTTCAGCTCTTACACAATAAATCCCTGCGACCTCATCACACTGAGCCGCCCTGACCTACATACACACGCCTCCAACACCACCGAAGAAGAAGGCGGCTCTGACACCACAGAAGAAGAAGCAGCAGTATAAAGGGTGAGAATACACACAGGTCAGTCCAGCCCCAGCTCTGCAGCTCCACGTCGTCGTCACACATTAGAGAAACAGAGACGCCACAGACACACACACACATCACACACACACTCTATATAACACACACACACACACACACACAGACAGAGCAGAGCCGTGTGGCAGCAGCTCAGCTTCACCTTAAACCTGCTCTGACTTCCTGCTCTGCCGAGGCTCCGCCCACTCTCTCTGGACTTAGCTCTGACAAAATGAATTAAAAGTTAAAGTGACGCTCTGAGCTGGAAGGAAGAAGACGACTTAAATAAAATGAATATATTAAAATAAAAGAGTCCAGACACCAGGTTTGTTTTAGATTAATCTGAAACATTAGATCACGTCATGTGATTTAGAAACATAATAAACTTTAATTTACTGACTTCATCTCTGGTTCTTACATCTCTACTTCCTGCTTCTACTCTACTTCATCTAGTGATAGTGCTGTTTATATTCTATTCTCTAATTATTATTAATATTATTAATCAACTAACAGGACATGAATATGACTGATGCATTAACTGACCCTGAGTAAATATTAAACCTTTTATTAATCCACAGCTTTAGTTACATTACAAAAAAAATTAAAATATGTTTTTAAGATTAAAATATGACGTGATGAAGACATGAATCATCACTGAATTAAGATGTCATCCATCTCATCATGCTTCTCTGAGCTTCATTTGTTTCTAAAAGTTTCGTTGACGCAGAACAAAGAATATAAATATAAATGTGATGTCAGAGGTCGTCTCTGATTTTAATCCACGCTGAACGGACGCTGTCAACACAGAATCAGCTTCTCTCTGATTTGATGGTGAGTTTTTATTTGTTTAAAGAGTTTAGGTTATTTTTTTCTGCCTCTTTTCATCCAGAAAATGAATCTGTGTAATAAAGAAAAGTAAACAGATGTTTGGGAGAAAAGTCCAGACAGATTTATCTTTATTCATTCTGTATTTATTATTCTCTGCAGTGATTTAAATGTTTGGTTTCATCATTTCATTCATTTTAAAGCTCAGCAGAAATCACTTATTTTGTTCGTTAATCAATAAAGTTAATCTGTTGACGTCCTGATGATCAGTCGGCCAAATAAAACATCTCAGAGTCTGAGAGTTAATCAAGAAAGTAAACGTCAGAGTTCTGCTTTAATGAAGGAAAATGAATAAACCGACCAGGAGCAGATGAAAACAACCAGAGCAGCGTGGGTCAGAGACAGGAACTTACCTCCAGCTGCAGGTGAGCGCCGGCGTTTCACTTCCTCCACGGCTCCACAGCCTCAATAAGACGCTGGATTACCCAGCAGCCCCTTCACCTTCCTTCAGCCAATTATGGACTTTGTGCAGCGCTCAGTGTTCAGTGTTCACCTGCTGACGACACAAAACTGAGAAATGACAAATAATGCTGCCGAATTTAAAAGTGGATAGTTCTGAGTTCAAAAAAATATCTTCTACGTCAGCGCTTCACTTCTGACGCCACAGAGAGAAAAGAAAACAAAGAAGTTTGGTGTGGTTTTCAAATAATTGGAAACTATTTCTGTCAAATTCCAAAGTGGATCTTTTCAATTGAGAAAACTACCTTAAAGTCACTTGCATCTGAACATATCACTTCTGACACCAAAGAAAACCTTAAATCTGCATTTTTCTCAATGAAGTTCGGCATGTAAAGTCGTTTCACGTCACGTTATAATGAAAAATATTGCATTTGTTGCATTTAAAAGTGAATGTTCTTAATTTAAAAAAGGTAAATAACGTATTACATGTGTATATTATAGTGCAGTAGTAAACAGGTTTCTGAAGATTAGAATGTGTAAAATAAAATGTCAAAGTCTAACAAAATAAATAAAAACACTAATTAATAGAGAAACAAGAGACATTCATTAACCTTTGTAGCTTTCTGATGATCTAAGTTTTCTTTCAGTTAAATAAACCCGTAGTTTTCTCTTTATTTTCTCATAAATTTAAATTAAATCTGGTTTGTGTTTGTGGACACATCACCCACGTGTCCGCTGCCATTTAACTACAACCTGTCAGCTTCCAGCCAATCAGCGTAGAGCTCAGACGAGTGACGTCGCATAGGACCAATGAGAGTCCACAATGGGCGGAGCCCCGCGAAAAATGAACGGCTGCTTTGCTAACGTTAGCTTTAGCTCCCCTATGGGCGTCCTAAAGTAAAAAATGAGTAGATAAATAAATAAAATGAAGCGCTTACCTGCAGCGGAACTCCCGACGAACCAGAGGCCGTTAACAGCGGAGGTCAGACGGGGGAAACGGCCGGTTACAACCAGGCAACTATTAGTTAAAGTTGACGGACGACTGTTTAGTTCGTGTTCCAGTTTAAAACAGACGCAGAAGTTAGAGCCGCAATGACAAAACTCAACATGTATCACCCGTAAATATTGTTTTTAGAAAGAAACATGTTCAAAATGTCGACTGACAAGCTATCAACAGTCACCTATGTGCGTTGACAACCTGTCGCTTCGTGTGTTTTCCGGTTTTTATAGCGGCAGGGGTGGTTATCGCCCCCGTGTGGTGGGCGTGGTGAACTGACTCGGTCAAAACTGCCAAAGATCGTAAATTATATTGTGATGTTTCACACCTATGATCGATTCAGACCGTTTATGTAAAATAACGTACTAAATATACTTTACTACAAGTAACAGAATGATGAGACATACGTACTAAATGCTTGTAACTTATACCAGTAACATTTTGAGATGGATATTATTGACTAATTAATTTGTAAATTGCATTTAAATGTTAGCTGGTCGTTACTGCTTATTATTTGTGAAAGTTATCTGCCTCTTTTCTATTTTTTCATCTTCAAATCACTACAATGAATACGTTTAAATATAAGTTTGAACCGTTGTCTTCTCGCATAAACTTATCAAAATAAAACGTCTTTAACAGTAAAATGTGCGTGTTAGACGAAGACGGAAGTAGGTGGGAGTGAGTCATCTTCTCAGTCAAAGCTAAACCCCGACGTGAACCGGATGTAGAATCGTCAGGTCACTTCAGCAGCAACGTGCACACATGTGTTTTGAAGAGCCACATTAAACCGGTTTGTGTTTTTCATTAGTTAAACTTAAACCTGTCGATGTTGCCGTGATGTTCCGCTGAGTTTAAATATGTTTGTCGATCTTTGTCAGTGCGACGTTTGTTGTTGTTTCACCAGAGATGTTACAAAATGTGTATTAAGTTAGCAAGTTAGCTAACATTCATGTTGTACGACCAGAGCAAATCTAATTTAACTGTTTTATATAAAATAATCTAATCGTGTCTGTAAAGGAAGACTAATTGGAACTACTGAGAGTCAGAAGCCTCCAGACACGAAGCGAGCTAAGTTCCTGACCTGAAACTAGTTTACATGCCGAATTTCCTTCAGAAAACTGCAGATTTAAGAGTTTCTTTGGAATCAGAAACACTACGTTGACATAAAAGTGACTATAAGACATTTTTTGACAGTGAAAATATCCGCTTTTAAATTCGGGAGTAATATTTTCCATCATAAGATTACTATAAATACATTTTTGTGACAAACGTCCTTAAGAAACTTTCAGATTTAAGATTTTCCTTAGCATCAGAAATGATATGCTGATATAGAGATGTTATATTTTTTGATATAGAAAAGATCCACTTTTAAATTCGGCAGCAATGTTTTGCATCATAAAGTTTCTCACCTGTCTGTTCTCAGTATTGTGTCATCATATTTATCCACCGGCCTTAATCAGAATGTAAGTTTATAACCCAGACTTTGTGTCTCCATCAGATTAACAGACATCATGACATCGCTGGCTCACCAGCTGAAGAGGCTCGCCCTCCCTCAGAACGACCCCAACCTTCTGACCCGCAAAGAGGTCACCTCGTTCCTCTTCGAGCCCAAAGATGCTGCGTCCATGGACAGGAGCACCTTCTACGCCCTCGGTGAGTCTGTCCTCCACCTCCTGCTCCTCGTCCTGCTCCAGTTGTCTTTTACATCCTGATTTCATCCCCTCCTCCTCCTCCTCTCCAGGCTGTACGGGGCTGGAGGAGCTGATCGGGATTGAACCAGCGTTCCTGGAGTTTCAGGACACTCTGTTCAGTCGGGACTCGATGACTCTGGAGCGTGGCGTTCAGTCCAAGGAGGTCAACAAGAAGCTGGACGCCGGCATCTCGCTCTTCCTCACCCGTCTCTGCCCTTACTTCCTCCTCAAACCTTCTCATAAGTGCATCGAGTGGCTGGTCCATCGGTAATTAAAAGGATCCACTTTTAAATTCAGCTCTAACATGTTTCATCAACAAGTTATCAAAACATTTTATGTTTCTGAAGACATTAGTAATATTTAAACACAATCTGCCATCCTTGGACTCATTCCTTTTAATTTCCTTGTCTGTGGTTAATTTAGACACCAAACTCCTTTAAAAAAAAATGCAGATTTTATGTTTCCTTGCTGAAAACAAATGGTCGACTTCAAACAGAAGTTGTTTTATTGTCCTTTTGAATTGAAAGCATCCTCTTTTCAGTTGGGCAGCATTCTAACACCAATTTGCTGCTTTTTATTTACTAATCTACACTAATAACGTGTGTAGACAGACGAGAGATTGAGTGAACTCTTCCTCTGAGCCGTCGTCTGTCTGTGTTGCAGCTTCCACATCCAGCTGTATAACCCCGACAGCCTCCTGGCCTGTGCGCTGCCGTATCACGAAACCAACGTGTTCGTCCGAGTCCTGCAGCTCCTGAAGATCAAAGACGCCACGAACCGTTGGAACTGGCTGCACCGCCTGCAGGTCGGTGCTTGACCGTCTTCTTTCTCTTCCTGCTCATCAGAATCACAATAACAATCCTCACTGTGTGTCTTTGTTGCTGCAGAAACCAGGCGTGCCGCTCTCCAGAGGAACTCTGATCACTCACTGCTACACAGACCTGAGCTTCATGGACTTCATCTGCACCTTAGTGACCAGATCCATCGAGGTAAACAGACTAGTTAGTGGTCCTGGGCTATTTACTGACACACAAACTGAGATCAGATGTCCAGTGCTGGCTGGGGACGCATGTGGAGACACATTAATATTAAGACCAGGTGTGAACATGGACAGGCGTTGATCATTTTTCCTCTCCTCTTCTTCAGGCGTATTCGGGACACTCAGGAAGTTGCTCTCAGCTCAGAGTGATCTTCTCCTTCTACGCCTCCACCATCGTCCCAGCTCTGGACGCCGTGGACAAAGTGTCCGACACCATCATCTCCAAACTGCTGCCATACGTCCAGAGGGTAACTGACATTAACACACGTGGAAACTATGTCTTGACCTGGCTCGTGTACGCTGTCTCATTGTCTCGTCGTCCCTCAGGGTCTCAAGTCGTCCCTGACCGACTACAAAGCCGCCACCTACATGATCGTGTGCCAGCTGGCGGTGAAGGTGGTGATGGAGGCGAGTCTGGTCGACAGCCTCACGGTTCTCATCAGCAAGTCTCTGGTCAAAGAGCCCGTTCTGGCCCAGGAGGGTCTGGGCTGCCTCATCGTGCTGCTCCAGAACCAGAAGGAGGGCGCCGCCGGACCCAGGTAGGACAGCGTCCTGGTTAGCGAGGTTCTGGACGTGCTCAGTTAAAGAAGGAGACGGAGCGTCACCCTGACTGAGACTAAATCAAACCTGGCCGTCCTCTCACCTGTCTGCTGTGTCCTGTGTTCAGAGCTGTGGACCGTCTCTGCTCGATGCCTGCGCTGGCTTCCGCGCTGCAGGTCATGGCGGCGGCCCACGACGTCAGTCCTCTGCTGCGATACCTGCTGCCTCACCTGCTCCACGCCGTGTTCACCGGCAGCTCAGGTGAGACCTGGAACGTTTGGACGCTAAAAACAACTTTCATCATAAGTCAGATCAGAGTTCACCTGTTGTTCTCGGTCACAGGTGAGACGGACGAGCTCCGAGCGTTGGAGTCCATCCTCAAGTCTGTCCCGTTGACCAAAGACCTGGACCGAACCGTGGCTCGGTAAACCTCATTAACTGAGCAGCTTCACCAGCCAAAGTCTGAGAGAAGAGTCTGAGTGTCTCTGTTTGTCCTGCAGGTTGATGCTGGACGAGTATCTGAGTCAGTCTGAGACCTCTGCTGAAGACTTGTCCGTCCTCGACCAGCGTCTGCTGCCTCTGGTTCGTCTGTTTGAGTCCAGGTACGTAAAATTAATGTGCTACAGTCAGACACGGCAAAATATACAGCGCCTCCTAAATGTTATGTAAAAATCTGCTGAAGTTTTGAGACGTCAGCAGAAACGTTTAAGCTGCTCTGTACGTAGTCAGGTCAGATATCATCGTTAGGGTCCAGACTGTCTGGAAACCAAATATATAGAACTCACAACCTTCATGCTGTGATGCTAACACCTGCTAACCGTTGCTAACACCTACTCAGAGCATGACGTTAATGGACGTCTACCTGGTTTAGTTTTAGAGGTTTATATGTGCAGAGCTGCAGCGCTGACATGAAGAGGTGTCAGTTTTTAGGAAGTTCTTCTTTTGTTGATAATTGTTCAGTTTTCAGCTACTGGTCGTGTTTCTGATCTCTGCAGAATAAAGTTCTCTTCAGACATTTGGTTTCAGTTTCTGTAAACACTGCACCGTGTCTTAGCTGATGATGAGTAGTTGCAGCTGAAAGTCTGGACCATTAACGCTACGATCATAATAGGCGAGACAGTCTCTGCATCACCAGGTGTTGGTTTGTCCTCCGTCAGATACTGTGGAGCTCTGGACGCCGTCCTCTCAGGACACGTCATCGACATCAACGACACGGATCAGAAACGTCTCTTCCACCAGTTCCTGTCTCTGTCCATGAGCGTTGGAAAATATCAGGTAACGTCACAGAGGACACGTCGTAGTTGACGGATCATCTGTTCGTTTAACTTAAATCTGTCGTCGTGTTTCATTCTGTAGATTTTAGGCGACTCTGGAACGTCGCTGTTCCTGAGTCTGAAACACCCGCAGCCCTCGGTCCGAGTCTCGGCCGTGGAGCATCTGTTGAGCAACATCACGTCTGGAAAGGTACAGTTACTGTGTCTGGTGAAGATCTAGTCTGGAGTCTTCAGCGTATCCCACGGCTCGATTAGTTTCTCTTCTCATTATTAAAATGTTTTCTGTTTGTTGTCAGCAGCAGAGCGTCGACGAAGCTTTCCTGAAAGACGCCGTCATGGATCGTTTGCTGGACGACGTCCCGGAGGTCGTGGCCGCCGCCCTCAGAGTGCTGCAGGTCAGTGATGGTGGTCGTCACGTTGTGTGCTTTGTGGTATTTCTCTAAACTCTTGGTCCAGTTCTAGTCCAGGGTTGCTGAATGAGTTTTCTACTGTCTAATCTAGAAGACATTTTAGTTTCTCACTAGTTACTGACTCTGAGTCTGTTCCTTTCAGGAGTTGTTGGACGTCCTGGACCCTGAAGACGTCGTGTCGTCTTTACTGTCTCTGTTGCACAGAGTGGATCTGTCTGTGGCTGAGAACTGGTCAGTGAAGGTCACATGATGTAGATGAAACGTGGTTTCACAGCAGCTCTGAGATCAGTTTGATTGTTTCCTGACAGGCTGCCCGTGTTGATGGAGGCGGTGCGTTTACTGTCCGACCCCCGGCTGGGAAAAGACGGCGAGCTGGTGCAGAAGACGGGGTGGAGGCTGCTGCCGTTCCTGGTCGTCACCTCGACGCCCCTCGAACTCACCCGCTGCGTCGCCCGATCCTCCGTCCTCACCCAACACCCGCTCTCCCTGAACTGGACTCGAGGTATCAGAATGGCTCCTTCACAATAAAAGCATCCGCTGTGTTTTAATGTGGAGCAGTCGTTACAGTGGTGAATGTTGGTTGTTCCACACAGAGCTGGATGAGGTGATGAAGAGGAGCTCTGAACCAGACTTCGTCGGTTTCTCCAACCAGCGCCTCGTCTCCACGTTGACCAAGAACCTGGCGAACATGGAGCACTTCTCTAAACGGGACGCTGTGAGTTTCTATCGTCATCTGCCTTAAACAGCTGTAGTATCTGGAGAAAACGAACAAAAAGGAAGCAGTGTGGAGCAGCAGTGATCGTTCATAATAACGGAGCTTTAATTCATAGAGAAGCTGTTGTTTTGAACGTGAGGTGACGTGTTTCTGTGTTTGGACGTCAGCTGGAGAAGCTGGTTCTCCTGGTGGAGCAGCAGCGGGGGTCCAGCCTCAGAGAGCGGGCGTCCTTCCTGGTTCTGACCCAGACTCTGCTGCTCAGCCTGGGCGAGCTGAGCGGGACCCAGCACCTGCTGACGGCTCAGAGGGTCTTCACGGCGATGGAGCCTCACCTGCTGGAGATCACCAGGGACGACGACCCCCAGGTCAGTGAAACGCCAGGATGGAGCCGGCTCTGGAGAAACGTAGGCTTCAGCGTTAATCATCTCGTTTTTGTGATCTAACAGGAAGCTGATCGTCTCCTCCCAGCGCCCTCTTCCTCCTCCTCCTCTTCCTCCTTCTCCGATGCCCTGACTCTTTACCTGAGCAGGTGTGGGCAGCAGCCAGGTGAACGGCTGCAGAGAGAGTACAGCCTCGTCCTCATCGCTCTGCTCAGAGACTTCATCTCTGCTCTCAAGTGTCACGACATCTCCTTCAAAGGTGAGAGATGTCAGGGCGTTCTCAGATTAATGAAATCATGACGATGAAAAATCGTAGTTATTGACCTCTGACCTTTGACTGACACATATTTAACCAGTGGACAGTAGTAGATGGATTAGCATTTAGCATTTAGCTAAAGCTGTCCATAGATGTCTGATCCAACCTTCTAAATGATCAAGGACATCAGTGTTGATCCGACTGTTACCTGGAGTCACGTTAAACTAAAGAGAGAAACACTCAGGTGACATTATCGTCTGTCTCCAGGTGAGGTTTGGTGGAACCCAGAGAAGCTGGACACAAACACCTGCTGTTACCTGGGACTGATGTCCCGCCTCTTCAGCATCTTCATCAGCGGCGGCGCCGAAGGACCGACGGCTGGAAGCTTCAGAGATCTGATGAGGCTGCTCGTCCAGGTGGGAGCTTGACCTTTGACCGTTCACCTGAGGCTGAAGCGTTTACCTGCGTGAAAACCAGTGACAACCTTGTCCCCTTCCAGGTCCACCTGCGGGAGCCGGTGATGCTCTTCAGGTTCCTGTGCGTGCTGTGGGGGTACAGCAGTAACCATGGAGACCAGCTGGACGTGAAGGTGAGCGCCGTCCTGCAGACTCAGGCTCTGTACATGGGCCGCGCTCTGCTGGGCGTCCAACCTGCCGCCACGCTGGACGAGCTGGCGTCCGCCGACTCTCCCGGTAAGAGATTAAATATTCATACAATAATAATTTAATCCCTAAAATATCATTTAAACACTTCCACTTGGCAAACATAGGTCATATGTTAGGGTGTGAAGTGTTAAAAGGTGTGACCCAAAAAAAAACTACAAAAACAAATCTATGCACCACACGGTGACTTGGCCTGACTGAATCTGTGCCTCCATCCCGTGAGTTAATGGTGCTGCTACAGATAACACCTGTCTGACTCTGTTTCTACATCAGCTCAACATTATTTAGATTAGAATGACTTCACTGGTGTACCTAATGAAGTGGCCAGGGAGTCTACCTGGTGTCAGTGTAACACCTGTCTGTCTCTGTCTCTGTCTCCGTCTCTGTCTCAGTGGTCCCGTCCCTGCTCTGCTGCCTCAGCTCTCCGGTGCGTGAGGTCCGACGCGGCGCCATCGGTGCCCTGCAGAGCCTATCAGGAGCGAGCACCTCTCCCTTCCAGCCAATCACAGAGAAGCTCCTGAAGACCTCGGAGGAGATCATCGCCGACCCGTCGTACCTGAGCACGGTGAGGATTATATTTTACATCAATGAGTTTGCTTCGAGTTACTTTAATTTCTTTTATAAGAGAAAGTTAGAAAAATTATTTCAGAACAAGGTCTAATTAAAGTCGTTATTCATTCATAAATTAATTGGTTCCCACTGTGTTGTTTTATCTTTTATCTTGGTGTCTCTGCGTTGTGTTCAGACCAGTGTTGTGCGTAACGCGTTACAAAGTAACGCGTTAGTAACGTAACTACTTTTTCGGCTAAAAAGTAGGGTAACGCGCTACTACTGAAAATTTGGTAACGTAACGTAGTTCCTTTTTCAAATCGGGGCAACGTTACTTT
>JASGAT010341963.1:0-23877 GCA_030220025.1 Chelon auratus | reverse complement strand
CTGCAGCTCGAGCGTGACGTCTCTTCCTCCCGGTGAGACAAAGGTTGAACAACTTGACATCTTACCAGTCTGTTGTTCTCCAGCACATCCTCCTTTCTGAGTGAGTCATAGTCTCTGGGAAACACAGGGAACAGAGATAAGTTAGATTTACTGAGGAAAAACCCACAGGGGCAGGAAGATCTGAACTATAAAAACTATAAAAGAAAGTTACATTTTGAAGGCATCAGCTTAATTGTACATGATTGTTTTCTTAAAAATACATTAATAAACAAAAGAACTAGTAAACTGTATTAAAATGAAGACAATAAACATCAATATATATGGAGGAAAAGCACATGTAGGTTAATCCAGAGTGCCAGACAAAAGAAACTGTTACAGAAAACTATGACAAATGACTTCAGTCTGCAAGTATTTGGACGCGACTCATGGCACACTTTTGCCATCAGCTGAATTTTAAAGTTAAATACTCACATCAAATCCGGTCTGTACTTGTGAATGAGCGCACAGAAAGCCAGTCCGTTCCTGAAGGAGGTCGTCATGTTGGTGACGGCCACGTCCCGGTAGCCCTCGCACTGCGTTTTACACCACAGCTCCAAAGCCTTGATGGCAGCCATGCTCCCGGCGCGGCTCGGTGCGCAAGTGCGCAACAGGCAGAGAGGTGCGCGGCGTTCCGAGGAGCCGGAGGAAAGGGAGATGCAAACAAAATGTCACCGCTCCGGGTGGGGGGTTGACCGTGAGCTCAGCCGCTGCAGCTGCGTCCTGTTTCCTTCTTTCTACCGGACTGAGGGTCCCGGACGAGCTGCTGCTGCTGCTAGTGGTGGTGGCGGTGTGTGTTGGCGTGTGCTGCTCAGCTCATTACACTAATTAACGGCGACCGCTGATTCGTCATTCATCACAGCTGAATAAAACTCATGCAGGAAAGTAGGTAGCTGCTCAGAGTCTGTGCAAGTTTAGGTGAGCCCTGCAAAACCTGTAGTGTGTGCATAGATTAATACATATGTGTGTGTGTGTGTGTGCAGCTTTATATTCTTAATCCATCCTCACACCAATTCCTGTCATCACTAGGACAAATATGTTTTTATTTTACGGGTGAAGCACATAGATTTAATGGATCACGTAATGATTTACTGTAAGAAATTAGTTATTTATTTCAGATCATTTTAAATAGAATTAGCCTCATCTATCATTTGCATAAAAGTTGTAGTTACTAATAATGCACACTTTCAATGCTTTGTGGCAATTGTCTTTTGTGGGATATGCTGCAGGACTCCTAAAGTGTAAAAGCCCAAACTTGCTATCTCACTCAGCATACATGTGAGAATTAAAAAATCTGTGACATGCATCCCCCCCCACCCCCTTTTTGCCTGGTCTTCTCTTTGTGTGGGGCCTAATTGGGGACTAATTGAGGCCAACCATCCTCATATAAGGACTCTGACCTAATTATCCCCTATCATGGCATCCCACAAAATTTAGATTTTTTTTTTTTACAGTAACTTTTAAATAGTGAACCTATTGCCAATAATTATACAGTTTGGGAGAACGCCTGCAGAGTCATTCCACCTTAACGGGGAAACAAAACAACTCAAAGTGGCTCCCTGACCCATTTTGAAGAGTAAATCAAATTCGACCCACAGACCTCATCAGTGACACTGGGAGCGTAATTAGTGTGAGACCAGAGTTGAAATTGAGTCTCTGAAACGTGAGCGACCCACGCTGACCTCATTCATTAAAACAGGCCGCAAATACTGTAAGACATGAATTGTTTATTAATGGTCACGAGGGAGAGACTCTGGGAATTTAAGCAAAGACAAAAAAAACAAAAAAAACTTTAAAAGTCTAAAACTGCTGTAGAGGCGTATAAGAAACGTATGACTCCGAGACAGTGGAAAAAAATAATGCATCCATCATGTCTTTCCTCTCTGAGGACATGTTCACGCCCAGAAGGTGGCAGTGTCACACTGCACTGACAGACTGTCTCACCACTCCCAGCCTGTGGTCAAACTCAGGAGTAATGCATCCATCCGCTACACCACTGGTGTCTTGTCTGTGCAGAAGCATGGATGCATGTTACACCGAGTCTGAACATGAATCAAGGAAGCGAACATCCATGCATGCACATGCTTTATAGCTGTCCACATCTGTGCTTTTGATAATAAAATACTAGATGAATTTACCCGGGCGGCCTCAAGCAGATGGGTCACCTCATATGAGCTGCGTTCTGCTCGAGGTTTTCCTCTTGTTAAAAGCAGTTTTTCCTCTCCAGCTTCCCCTTTAGTGCTGGCTCTGAGGGTCTCAGGTTCTTTAAAGCCGCTAGAGGGAATCTGGGTTGTATTTCATGCTATATAAACAACATTTTAAATTGAATCGTGTGCAGTATCTAAAGACGCACACGTAGCAGCCTGGGAAAACACGTATAAAGTAATCCATATATTTTTTTAAATGTATTTTACCTCTCAAATCACTGAGGTTAATTTGCGTAAAGACAAATAAATTAAAAAAGAACAACAAAATAAACTGTGTTGATCTAAAACCAAAATAAACTTATTTTAAAGTGAACTAAACCGTACCATAATGAGTAAAAGATAATAACCTAAATCGAACAGAGGCTATCACAGCCGCTCTCAGTAATTATCTTCTATTTTTTGATTGGTCTCTTTAAGACTTGCAGCTGTTTACAGAATCCATCAGTACATTCTTGGATTTACACAGTTTATAAAAAGAAACACACACTTATCATATAATCTACACGTTTTACAGTCTGTCGTCGTGATTTCAATTTTCAGCTATTTCCATTTTTTTCCTGTGAGGACGTGTGGCTGCATGTCGACATCCTGTCTGTCTGTGGAGGTAACCCAAGAGGTCACGGAGGAGTTTGTCATCGCTGAACCCATTTAGAATTTACTTGACTGTATCCTGTTTCGACTGTGCCCTGAAACACTGAAAGCAAATCAGTACTTGCCATTTGTCACTGTTATCGGCCCAAGTACCAGCACGGAGTAGCGTTGTAGCATTCACTCTAAGTCACAGCTGACGTGTGCTGAACACTATATTCAAATTGAAGACAGACACGAGCAGTGGTGTGAGCCGGTCTGATGAAGCGCCGAGATTTTACATCAAATCAGAGAAAATAAGGATACATGTTAAAAACCACAGTTTTCATCTTATTTAATCTTCTTCATCCAGAAATGTTAGTTGGATGCGTCCTAAAAATGAATTTGATTTGATGATGATGCTACAACACAATGCCTCATTTATTATTTAATACAAAATCATACAGAATATATACAAATATATATAATGAATGAAAACTAAATACTAAAGCTCCTCATCCCAAAATGTTCCTGCATATTAATAGTGTCTACGTAGGATTTTATTAATACTTTGTGTATAAAAAGGAAGGAGGAAACAGATCAGTCATTGTGCACGACACCAGTTTCCTGTGTTTGTGACTGGGTGTCGCCTCCTGACATGCTTACAGTGCTGTGGATCTCGGCCTCGTGCTCTCTGGCTTTTGCCCGCAGCTTGGCGATGCTGCAGGAGCGGAGCTCCTCCGAGCTCGGGCCCTCCGGCCTCTCCCACTTTCCTAACCTCGGGGTCACGGGCTGCGTACGCAGGCTGAGCGCAGCGCTCTGAGCTTTTGTCCACGGACAGTTATCTCCTTCCTGATGCCTCTCCCAGTGCTCACCGTCAGAACTCTCCGCCTGTTTAAAACTCTTGCTCGCACTCTCGGACGTTTCGTCGTCGTCTCTTTTCACGTAAGGCCCCGCGAGCTGGCCCTGGAGTTTCAGCTGCCGCCTCATCTTGGCGCGGCGGTTTTGAAACCAAACCTTAAAGAATTTAAGCAAATATATAATATAAATTAATAATAAATACAGAAATATAAATGAATACATTGTACAAGATATAAACAATAAAAAAGCAGAAAGTGGAAAGTACTAAATATTCAAGAAGAGTAGTTAAATAAAAACTTTAGTTCCACCTTTTTCAGCTCTTCTCTAAGGGATATGTTGGTTGTATCTGAAATAACATGCCTTAATGTATTTTGAAAGTGTTACAGGGTGCTTTCTCTTATCAATGCTGGCAATCCAAAAATATAACCACACATAAATTGCATTAAAAAGACTATTACATTGAAATATACATTGAAAGATACACTTACAACCTCAGAAGGCATTGATTTGAGCTGAAATCTCGAATGCAGAGACCTTTTTGCACATGTTGAAATTTAGACCTGGAATGGAATTCTAAAATGTATTAATTTTCTAAAATTAATTATATTTTAACATATTTTAAGTTGAGTATTGTGTAAAGACTATTAAAGTAACTGAAAACAAAATCCTATAAAGTCATTTACTATTTACTGACGGAAGCGCTTATTTCCTACACAACCTTAGATTTCTTTCTTGGTGGCGTCAAAAACACTGAATCAAGAAATGTCAAATTTAAAGCTGCGTCGCTCATCACATCACATTAGTAGTGATGGAAAAGATACAGCCAGGCTGAAGAGACGTAACTGCACACTGAACATAAAAGTGAATATCGGCTGAATGAGTGACCGAGTGTGCGTCCAGTGTGACAGTCACCTGCACTCTGGCCTCGATGAGATCCAGTCTGAGGGCCAGCGCCTCCCTCATGAAGATGTCCGGGTAGTGGGTGGTCTCGAACGCCTTCTCCAGCTCCTCCAGCTGCCAGCTGCTGTAGTTGGCCCGTGCGCGCCGCTGCTTCACTGGCCTCTGTTCATCTGGAAAGCACAGCGCAGGCTCCAATTACACAATCGCCAACGGGTGACAAGGAACTAATGGCTCTAGATTGGATAATTAGCACAGCAATCATTAGGCCCACTTTAACACTGCTTTGATAATTGATTGTTAGTCACGAGCTGTTAGTCAGTCTTTTGTAAACATTTACAGTGCAATCAGATGGCGCTCGCACACTGTCTTGGAGGCAGCGGTCACACTGTAAGAGCCATTCTGGCTGCGCTCTTTTATCTGAAGCCCACTATCAAGCCGGGCGGTCAGGGTTTGAACTCACCTATGCCGTCCGTGAGGGGCCCAATCCCGACCGTCTGTGTGGCCAGGAGCAACGCTTCCTTGCACGGCTCTGGCTGCAGGTAACTCCTCAGGGATTCGTAGCTGATAAAGGGCCCCGGGATCAGGATCTGAGGTTGGGAGCCCAGTCTGGTTGGGAATGCGGGGAAGAAGTGAGCTGCAGGTGAATGGAAAACAGCAGGAAGGAGAGTGGATACCAGCTGCCCCGGGGCAAACATGTCCAAGCTATTAAGAGTCCAGTGTTTAGAGTCAGTCCACTGAAAAGGACCAGGTTGACGTCTAAGGGGAGGATGGCACAATGGTGAAATGCATCCCAGCGCAAAAAAAAAAAAAAAAGACAATAATACAGATCTGACGGTCCACCAGGTGAATCCACTTTGCTGTCAGAGCTGCTCTACGCTGCTGAGGTGCTCAGCACAGGTGAGGGGTGTTGTCTGAAGCATAAAGGTAAGTCTCGAGCAGTGGAGGCGGTCTCACCGTAGCTTTTTCTCCTCCAATCCTCTTCCAGTCACAAGACATCCAAACATTACTTGGCTTATGGGGTAGAGGTGAACATCCACCTCATGATTCATCTCTCATTAGACTAATAGTTTTGGTATTCACTGCATTTGTCATTGCTTTCCCAACTGCTACATCTACATCCTGCATATCCTGTAGTACCTCTCTCTGCCTTCTTGGAACAAGTCGCAACATCTTCAATATCTCCCAGTGATCGAGGCTAATGGGAGCTCCGCAAGTTGCTTATGTTTATTTACACATCACTAACACTGAACACTGAGTTTAACGGTTGTCAAACATAATACATGCAAATGACTGCAGAGGAGACATAATCAAAACAGGTGAGCGGGACGGAGGCAAACACAAAGGCAGCCGGGGCTGAGCGGCACGATCCAGGATAAACACACAGACCGGCAAACCCGCGTGTTTATTTGCTGCTTTTAATCCCCCGCTAACAGCCCGCTCTTTGCTCGATTGTTGATTTAATTTTAGGCTGCTAAGCAAAGTTTGGTTTCCACATCATGGATGGCGGCTGAGCATCATGTCAACCTTTACAGTAATCAACTGAATGACTAAAAATCTCATTTTACACGACACGATGCTACAGATCAGTTCATTGAATATTAAAATTGAAAGAGTGATCATCTTTTTCAATCTCTTGCTTGTCATGCCTTTTATCCTATGTTGTTTCAGATATGTTACCTGTCCATGTCGTGTTTGGGTTTGCAGATTTTTGCAACATTTCATCCTGAGTGAGTTGAATTCTTGGCATCGTGGCATAGTTTAGAACTTCTGAAAATATCTCATCAACTCTTGACAGCTGGGATAGGCTCCAGCAGACCCCCGCGACCCTTAACAGGACTACGCGGGTATAGAAGATGAATGAATGAATGAATCATCAACTCTTACATGGACTGCAGTTGGATTTCAGACGCTCATTCACGCCCCTCGCCTTTGGAACGAACCAAGAAGTGAGTATGTTGACCACTGTAAAGACAATAAACCTCCAATGCCATGCTAATGCTCAAATCCATGCACTTTGACTTTAGTAAAATATTCAGGAATCTAGGAAACCCCTTGGCTAATTTAGCATGATAGCATGCTTACAATTGTGATCACAAATATTTCATCTGAGAAACATCATGTTAACTATTCAATTATGGGTATTTTAGCATAGTATTTATTTACTTGCCTGAGAACAGCCCATACACAGTCTCTCAGGGCTGCTGGTGCATAGATCACTCTAATAGCCTTGTTATGATTGGACAGATGAAGTGTTTTCCTTAAGATAGTCGTTGTAGATCCTCATACTATGTGAAAAGCAACCCTGTAAGATCAGATTAATAGGGAACTGGCACACTTCCCTTTAACAATAAACACACACTTTTGATCTGAGAGTAGAAAAAAAAAATCCCTATGAATTTATTTCTAGTACAAAATCTGGCACTTATGTGCTAACCAGTGAGACAAAAACGGTTTAGGAACAACTCAAAAAACAGCACAAGGTGTTGACCTGACCTCCAAATTCACTAGATCCCAAACTGATCAAATGTCTGTGGGATGTCCCGATAGGACCCAAAGGCCCCCCACTAAAAACATTCTGTTGCCAGACACCACAGGACACCCTCAGGGTCATACTGTTATGCCTGATCGGTGCATTATAACCACTGCTGTAATATATGTAGCCAGTAGTCAACGTGTTGCCAACACTTACAGGATTTTCTCATCTGCGATCAAAGCGTACACATCAACACATTAGCAGCCAAGACAGGAAGATTATCAACGCCTCTCTTTTTTTTTTTCCTGTGAGCAAGGCAGCTGTAGCTTAGCGTTGATGGATCTCTGATGAGATGATCACCACCAGTGTCTGTGTGAATTAAACACAGGTGCGTCAATTAATCCAGAGTTACACATCACCCGACAACGCGCCTCTGTAACTCCCCATCAGCTCAGACGGCGGTGGAAACATTCAGCTGTCGGCGTTGTCACCACCGAGCCGGCGGCTTGAGGCGTCTTTGATCAGCCGCGGGACCTCTGCAGGAGGCAGCTGGTCAGGAGCCGAGCTGAGTCACAGGGTGGTCATCCCTGTGCACGCAGCAAGGACCGCAACCGTCACCTGTGTGGCCCTTTCATCTGCACCTGTTCAAACACTAAATCAGTGCCTCAGTGGGGGCAATAACGAGGTCGGGATTAAGAGTTGGGCAATTTGGTATTCCTTTTAGGCTTAAGTTGGGACTGAAAGGTGATATTTAGGTAAAGTTTTATTGTCAAGACACTACACACTCAACAAAGACTCACGGTTTTCCCAGAAGATTTTAGCTTTTGCATCTCTAATCCAGAGCCACCTATAAAAACAGCCAATACAAATATACATGTATATTTTAGTGCTACGTTTAGTTATGTTTAACATATGTCTGTGAGGAAGGAAATAGGACACACAGACTGAAAGAAATAATTTCTTGGGCGTGCAGGGGGAAAAGACAATAGATTAGAAGTGTCAGGTTTGAGCTGTGACTAAACAAACACACGTGTGTGTGGTGGGACTGGCTGGATGGCCATCTTCGTTTGTCCCTGGCACACAGATAGTTTTCTGGGATTTCTGGTCTGTCTGAAAGTAGACACCCTTTCCTCACTTTCAAACTACCGTGTTTGTCTGTGCCCGGCTCCTTTAATGCCCATTGATCCAGATAATCAGGGACAAAATTGGTGAAAAACCAGTGGGGGAGGTTCTGACAGTGGTTGCTCAAAAGACCTGCTTGTGGATAATTGAAGGAGGCATTAGGACAACAATAGTAATGGCTAATGCCAGGACGGATTGGTATTTCAGCTCCCTGAATGACAAGGCAACGCCGAGGATCCGCAGCTAAAATCACTGGATCATTAGTGGTGCTTCAGCTGCGAGGACAGAATGAGTATTATCGGTGGGTTTAAGCAAGTCACCGGAGGGATGCTCTTCACATGTCTTTGCCTTGAAAGGGGCTTGTTTGAGCTTGTACTCATTCATTACAAACTTGCAAAAAGAGACACCTGAAATCCCCCTCAAATGAGTGTTTTTGGATCCCACTAAAAAAAGCTTGATACTTAACATGGAAGTTTTATGGCCGACACGTGGAACAAACCATGCGCAGAGTTTAGTGGCGCTTTCACGTTTATCAGCAGAAATGGGACAATTTCATTTTCAGTTCTTGTTAAAGTGAGATTAAAACGTGCAGGTAGAAGCGTGAATTAGTCGGGAAAAAAAAATTGCACCGTGATACAACCTGTGTGGGGACAGCCTCATTTGGGACAAAAACATATATATATACACAAATTATTACTCAGATCTGAACATTTTGTACGCTTAAAAGTATGTCTGAAGTGGATCTTTAAACTTGTGTTTTTGGGGCCATTTCGGGGGAAGGGAAAAAAAATCACGAAAATCACAACAACCCTGTTCTTAGAAGCTGTTAGAAAAAAGCTGCTTATTTATAAATCCAGCTTTCCCAGACAAACATTGTTGATGATTTTTGAATCAGGTGTCTAGCCAAATCCAAGTTCAACGTTACTCTCTTTTAGCTCCATATTTGGTCTCCTCCCTCTCCCAAAGAGCATATCTTGCTAAATTTACTCTGTTCACCTTCATGGGAAACTACTTTGTCATCTTAATATATTAATCTTATTTAAATATTAATTAAAGCCATTTTTTTTTACCAGATTATGAATATACTTTTAAATTTCCACATTAAAACAGACGATTTTTTAAATGTTTTTCATTTTGAAACTTCGACGAGCTGAAATTTAAATTGAAAATGATGTGGGACATTTACCCACTTTTTTTCCCTCCTTGATAGACACGGCTGAAGTGGATTAACTGTCACACCCTGCCCCTTGGTGTGATAAGATACCATCTGATATAATGGAGATCATGAACACTGCACATTATTATTCTTTCTCATCCACTACAATGGCGCTTAAGCTCATAAAACAGAAGTTCTGCCAAATGTCACGCGAAGATGGATGATTATCGCCAGCTCCACTGTCACGGGAATATATCTATCTGGTGTAATTTGCAAACTGGAACAGCAATGAGCACACACTCAATATTTAATGAAAGTATAAGTGAAGCTTAAGGGTTGTCACTTATGCCTCTGCTGTTAATGACATGTCACATTATCATACTTATCGGATTGGGTCAATCTGAACCGCAGTCACTAGCCTCATTTCTTTTTAATTCATTACAAATGTTGGATCGTTTCAGTTGTCCACCCCTGTGCAAACACGTCGTGAAATGTTTTCTCTGGCTGCTTGAATATGTATTTTAGTGTCAACTGCCTGCACAAACTTAAGGCTAAAATCTATTAATTCGACCGTGGATCGGTATAATTCAATCAACACGCTTAAAACATGTTTGTAACTTAGAGAAGAAGTGTATTTCATGGCTGAGGAAGCCCCTATGCTTGGTGCCTCACTCTCCCTGGTAATAGTATCCCGCAGTGAGCAGGTTGATTGTTTTAGTCCTGGATCACTGGCCATGGGATAAACCTGAGAGCCCAGCCTGCTTTTCATGTCAAAACCTTCAAGGGAAAGCGGCCACAATCCAAGAGCAATCACACTTGAGACATCAAAGTGCCAGGGAGAAGAGAGGCGAGAGACGGTCCACATTTTTTCCATGGAAGCCAAGTGCAACTCAAGCGTGGAGTAAGAGGAGATGATCTAAGACGAGGGTGCCATTGAGAGGAAGACGGAGAGCAGACAGATGTGCACGGGCAGGTAGCGGCACATCGGGGCCCCTCCTGCAGCCGAGAGAGGCACCAGGAAACCTCCGCCAGTCGCATTCCTGCTCGCTGCTCATTCACTGGCCACTTTCACACGACCAGTGACATTTCAGACGCTTGCATGGTCCATGCTGGAGGAAATGTTACTCATTTATTTAACATTTTGTAGAAACGTAGGGGCAAAATGCTCCAAGGAAAGCCAAAAACAAAGAAAATAAAATAGCATACTGACAGCAAAATGAGTATACTGAATATTACTGTTTTAGCAAATCAAGGTGGAAACTATATATAAAATTTGACAGAGACAAAAGTTATGCCACTTTGTTCTGTGAATTAAATATATTTAGAAGTTTCGTTGATGGAACACTTCATAGACATCTAAAATGTGCCATGAGACGCTAAGCTCTGCTTTTTTCTTGTAAAGTTTCATTACAGGGCTGAACATTGGCCTTTTATAGTAACACTTAATTGAAAGAGTTCCACTGCTGCTCAGACTTTCTAAAAAAAATTGTTTATTACCACGAAGCAAGAACGTTTAGCGCGGACAAATAAGCGGTTAGCCCGTAGCAGCTGCGTTTATGGGCATCCAGCCTGGTATGATGAATAAAGGCCGGGGCTGTTAACTTGTCAGTGGTCCATCACACTATTCAGCAACAGGCCGGGCCCCCGCTCTCGCTCCCACCACTTCCTCGTTAGCTGTCACTCATCTCTGTTCCGCCTCACCGCTGCCCGGCCAATAGGATGCTGGCGCCCGACCAAGAGCCCAAGCTGCTGGGACTTGTGTCGTAAGCTGATTGATAACCGTAAACAGTGCTTTTGGGTAGTTATAGGACACCATACAGGTGCAATTAACACATCAAATAGAAAAAGCATTGAGAGATGAGCGGGAGTGGTGCATGATGGGTAGGACATGGTTGGGTTTATATAGGAACTGGAAGGTTCTGCAAAATTCAATTCAAAAATCAAAATGCGAATTCTACGATCTTTTGATTCCCCAAACTGGTTTGTGGTGATTTTATTACATGTGTTATTCAATAAATCCACCTTAAGTTGGCAGTTTTGGCTAAAATTTTGAGGCGCTCCGACTTCTACACTCCTCTATTTTAACAGAAAACCATGCATTAATGTAGTGTAGCCTGCATTCAGACGTCCTGGCCATGTATCTCACTGAATGTCTGTTATTTCTGAATGACAGATTCCACTGACCCACCAGTGTGGACATGCCTTCCCATCACTGAGGATCCTTAGCCGTGCCATGGCTTCATCACCATGTCCCCCTGTGTAACAAAACACCAGCAGCAGCCTGCGCTTTAAAACGCCCTACCCACATCGCATCTTCAAACAGCCCTTTGGTCTGTGTGATTGAACAATTATCGCCACGGTTAATTTGCCGTCAACGGGGACGTTCACTTTCCTAGTTTACGAGCGTGCCTACACGTTCTTTAACGTATCCCTTTGACTCCATCAAGAGCCTTTCAGATTAAGTCACTGGCACCGGGCAAAACAACTCACACTTTCATGGCAAAATGGTTTCCGTCACAGCATGCGCATCACGCCTTTAATTTGTCTGTTACACCCCAGTGAAGAGCGAGCGTACCTGTGACAGCCGTTTCCAGTTTTATCAGGATCCAAGAATTATTGGAATGAAATGAAACCTTTCACCATTTATTTCCCCTCCTTCAATCTTTTTTCGAGGTTTCTAAAATGTTATTTTGAAAGGTAATTACGGGTTCTTGTGAAATTTCATTTTTTTTTATAATTTCAACATTAAACAGCAGCAAAACTTGTGCGCTGAGCCTAAAGACTATAACAGTAGACTGATGAAATGTTACTCAGCTCATTTTCTGTCAGGGTCAATTTGAAGAAAAAAATAAAGAAAACATATTCAAAAACCTATTTTATTAAGTTTGCAATGAAGTGGCTCACGGATGGTTTCCAGGTATTTAAAGAATTTAGAACGCCGGTCTGAAGTTTTGTATTTTTGGCTTCGTAGTTTTAAGGCTTTGAAAAATGTGTGGCGATGCACAGACAAATGACCAGTGACCAGTTCATTAATCAAAGCGCTTTGTTAACACAGTTACGTCAGTCAGGAAAATAGATCATTTCTCTGTAATTTGTGGGGGGAGAAGACACAGAAGTATAAAGGAAAAGGTTTTGTCTCTTAGATGAAAGAAAAAAAAGAAAGAAACTGTGTTGAAAACATGTTTCTCTTGGAGCTCTTGGAGAGTTGATAATTTAGTAAATCCAAAAATGCAAAAGGTCCCCTCAAAATACAACCAAAGTGGCTTTAGGAAGAATTTTAAAACTATTTGCATAATTATTATGTGATATTTAACTTTTTTTAAAATATATATAATGTTGTCTTGATTGTAACCAATATATTAAAAAATCAGCACTGTAACATTTTGTGTGTTTTAATTTATTTCCGTTTCCAACTCATTTAGGGAGGATTTTAATGCATTCTTTGAAGTCACTAAATTATCCAGCAGTTACTGCATCACTGAACGCTGCACCAGCCACTGTGTTAATCTGTGATGATCCAATGAGAGAAATGTTTGAGCTAAAATCGTTGAGGTCTGGAATGTGAACTATTATCAATGAGACGTGGAGTCGCTATGTCGTTGCTTCCATGTGAAGGACCTTCATGGATTCTGCAATCATTGAACTGGTGTCGATCTGTCCGTAGATACCCACCAAAAACGCCTTGTGGAGCAAGATGTCTGCGTGTTCTGGAGAGAGAGAAAAAGGCAGAGTATTTTAATTATGTGACAAAAATTATTCATCGGCCAAAGAAAAAAAATACACGTTTAAATAGTTTCTGACCTTGGCAGAGAAGCACGTATTCTGGGAGGTTCCTTAGAGCAGTCTGCACCACGTCGAAGTTGCCGCTGCCCATGCAGTACATGAAAGTTGGCAGGAAGTCTGTTGCTAAGCTGCAGCGCAAAAAAATAAAACACTCTTACACAATGAAAAGTAAAAGCTAACGAAGCTAACTATATTTCTTTTCAGGTATCCAGCGTGTTTTTTCCGAGCTCCTGATGATGCAGACTTACCAGGGATTATTCTGGATGCAGCGCAGGGCCAGACTGAAGGCCATGTTCCGACACAACTCCTCAGACGAAGTCATGAGTCTCTGCAGGTCGTTCTACAACAACAACAACCAACGTGTTAAATCGTGACACTATCCTTGACCTTTTTTTTTTTTTTTTTTTTTAAATCCCTGTTGTTTCTGACTCACAGTGAAGTACTGTATGATCTCTGGGCTCCTCCTCGACTTCTCATCCACTTCTGTCAACACTTCCAACACATCTATAACAGATCAGCATGTTACTCATTACAGGTTAAGCTAACAATACATTGCACAGGAGGTATACAAGTGAATCCGCTGCACAGGTATGTTAGTTACCTTCGACTGCCTCTCCTCTCGACATCTTTTTCAGGTACATCGTCATGTCTGCAGCGCTCAGTGAAAATGAGGCAGATATGTTGACTAAGGGCAGGGAGCCAGTGGACAAGTCATCTGGTAAAGAGAAAAAAGAAATACGAAAGTCTCGTTATAACGTGTAATTTGAAAGAAAAGAAAACGTGACCCCGTGCACAGACGCAAAGTCGCACTGGGTTTATTTTTGGTACACAAGGCCTGTGTAAAAGCTCTAAAAGGATCAGAAGCCGATAATTACAACTGTACTTACCATCTCTCTCTTCTGCTGGAACCTCTGAAGATGAGCTTTTCACTGGCAAAGTGAGCCCAGCTAGCAAAGATTTAAGCTGGACCAAGTCTGGATTTTCTGCAGACATACACCTGAAAAGAGAAACAACAAAATTTTGAAACTTTAGAGCAACGTCATTGCTGCCGTTATTGATTTCTTTAAGGCGTTCCACTGTCAGAAATGCGTTCAAATGTTTCCACTTACTGTAAGATGTCTGAGTGCTTCTGTAGATAAGGAATGGCGGCTGCTGCATCGTGCGTTATGTACTTCTGCGTGAACTGCAGAAACTTGTTAATGAAGACCAACGGAGAACGAGTCCGCTGAAAGTTCTACGGGACGACAGATGCACGGAAACATATGAACACAAGCAAAAGCTCTCATTGAAAACGTGTCTGATCTCGACCCCAAATCCTCCAGCGAACATTTGAGAGCACATGAGCTGCCCACCTGAAGGACCCTCATGAAGGAGAGAAGGCAGTCTTGAAGCGCCCTCTGGTGGTCGCTGTGGAAAACGAGCGGCTGCAGCAGCTCCAGGATGGCGAGCACGTTGCTGAAGAACGTCATGTGGTTTTGCTGCCGGAACTCGTGTATGTTCAGGTGCATGCGGCCGTGTAGGAGACCTGCAATCATGGGCAGGTGTCTGGGGACAAAAAGGGACAAATGCTTGAGCACTCGTCTTTTGTTCTGCTGCAGCGATAATGGACAAAGTGCTAAATTCACCTGAGTAAAAGGACGGGGTGTGAAACAGCCAGCTTCCTACAGGCGAGGTTGGCATCTGACACACGGCCCTCTACGGTCTTTGAGTCTCCTATGTCAGCAAGCAGCGTGACCAGACGATGGACCAGGACGTCCAGCTGGTAATCAGAATAGTTAGACAGTTTATCCTGTTGCACTGTGGTGAAATAAGGGTTTTGAAAATGGCATTTCCAACAAGTTTCCACACAAAAATATAATTTGAGTTGATGCAGGCCTAAAAAACTAATTTAATGAACACAAAGACAGATTAGGAAACCAGCCCAATTTTTAGCCCTATAAGTATATTCATGAATGTGAAACGCTGTATGTAGGTATGTGACCTATTTTGTGATACACGGTGTAATATGTCAACGCGTACTGCTGCTTGTGCTTAATTTATTACACTTTAGAAAATCAGTTTTTCACTTAGTAAAATCCACCACTGATGCAGGAAGTAACTAAATTTAGCCTGATGTACAGCCTCTGGTCTAAGCACGACATCTACATGACTATTATGTATGTATATATATATATATATATATATTCACAAAAATAAAATAATTACATGAAGAAAGCAGCTCTTAAAAAATCACCTTAAACTTACATGTGTTTAGTTGCTAAAAGAACGACATGACAGGTATATTACCTTGCAGCTGCTGCCGTCTGCTGCCCCTCCACTGCTCAAAGTGCCTTCGGGCAGAGTGACGTGCTGAATGACCTCAGGGAAGTGCAGATAGATCTGCAGCAGCAAATTCTGGCAGCGCTTACTCATCGCACTGGAAGCCAAAAGAAACAAAAAGCTAAGTGTACTGTATTGTATAGTTTAGGGGACAAGCTACCAAAGTGTATGTCATTCACTACAGGGGAAATAAACTTTATTATTGGCTTAGGACAGTTCAGCCGTCCATCCTAAAGCCACCAGCTTAGTGAGAAAACAATCAAGACCGTAATCCCTGATGTTATTGAGTAGTGTAGCTTGAGGCTATTTAATTGACAGCGACCAGTAGACCAGTATTGTGCTGCCATCGAGAGCTGGTCCTCGCTTCTCCAGTCAAATGAGCTTCACTGTGTGGCTGTGCTAACAATTTACAGCAGTTCCACTCAGTTTAGTTTCACTTTCTCCGTTTCTTTCAACAGATTATAAACTCAGGTGATATGAGATCAGAGATTAGAAATGCTATGAAGGGTGATAAAGCAGTTCTCAGTTGTTTCAACAATAATTATTATTCTTTAGTACAAACTAGAGACACGCCTAGCATAATGTAATTCAGAGGTGTTTGCCTTCATGTCACTGCAGTTTTATAAAATCCTCTTACTGGCTAAGGCTCTTGTCAAAGGTTACACTCTCTACTGGCTGCACTTTATTACAGCAATGCATTAATCAAATCACATCGACCTTGACCAAGAGTAAGAGCCTGCTCGTCGTTCAATAGTATGTGTGTAATTGGAATAAACACCGCTTATCTGACACCAAGCGCTCGCAAGAAGAATGCTTAACATACAATCAAGTGTTTACTCAACACAAGGCAGAAACCCTTTACTTTCAACGTGTTTTTATCCTGCCATGTTTTCACTGGCGACTATTTTACCAGACAGCTTAGCTGTTCTTAAAATACGGTAATTCTGAAGCTAATTTTGCTTGACCTTGGCCAAAGTTTCCTCATTAAAGTGGTTTAATAACCAGAGACATATTCATGAAAGGAGGGTTTGCCTCCACAAAGAGTTGCACCCTGATCTCTGACAGCTAAGTCAGAGCAGGAATTCACAACACAGGCAAGTTTAGAGCTTCAGCCTTAATCCTCTTGCCTTCATTATAATACACTGAGCTTTTAAAGAGATCACAGTACAGACGACTTCTGCTGGTTTTAATTTCACACCAATAGACCTAATTATCGAGCTTTCCCTGGCCCACAGCATTGTGGCTGACAGAGGAAGTCTGAAAAGTTCATCTGCACCGAGAAGGAAAATCTTGTGCGATTTACCCCAAGTTTATCATCACACAATAACAGGGGGAAAATGACATTGAGAATTTGGGCTAATTATGGAAAATGTTTCCAAATAGGGTGGCTGGGCACTTTGGTAAATATTACAAGACATATGAAACTACGGATAGATGGACAAAATGAAAATTAGAAATATTAAGATAATTAACTAACATCCCTACCTGTCCTCCCATTTCTTTGTGCAGTTGATCAGATAATCTGCTACTTTCTTGATGTTCTCTAGATCTCCATTGCAGTACGAGTGAAGGAGAGGCAGCCTGGACTGGATGAGGGAGCAGGAGGCCTGGTCCACGCTGCTTCTGTCGTCATGGGGTGAGTCGCGGCTGTTGAGGTCTGACTCTGATAAGATCAGGTCCACAAGGCTGATGAGCTCCTCCGAACTGAGTCGCAGCACAAGCTTCTCAGTTTTCTTCTGCAAAAAACAAAACGGAAAATGCTCTCCCTCTAATTTTGTTCTCATTATCAATGAAGAAAAAATGGATTTTGTGTGCAGGCTTATGATCCTACTTGAGGGATCTTCTGGTCGCGTCCTTGCCAAATACGAGGTATGTGACTGCACGCCCATAGGAAGTCCAGGGCTGATGATGGATCAAGTCTGAAAAACATTAAACGTAGTATTCGTCCACTCTAAGAAAATTCTATCAAAACAGTGGGTGGTAGAGACATGTTCTAAATTAAAATGACGTACTTGTAGTCTCTTCGCTTGCTGAGGAGAGCACTGATACACTGCAGCAACGTGGACCAGTTTGACTGATGTGTAAGCAAGGCCAAGAGATAAGGTCTGTAAGCTGGGGTGCCTCGTGCCTGAGACAGATAAACAGTGAGACAGGATGCATCAGTAACGCCAAGCAAACACCTACTCTAAGTGTGATAAGACAAGAGGAGAACTCTCTCTCTGCGGACTGTGCTTATCTTACCTTGTTGAGGGCAAACAGCAGCTTCTGTTGTAAGTCTGGACACACCGAAGTGACCTCAGGGTCAAGGTGCTCGAGCCAGTCGACCAGCAGCCCAGAGCTCAGTCCTGACTTTGTCACCTCAGAAACGCTGGCAAAAAAAGGCAGAAAAAGAAGGATTAGGCATGAAAATAAGGCACGATGGATCAGAAAGCAGCAAGATTCAAGCAATGAGCTTCTGACAAACCGCAGAGGTTTAACCAATCGGAGACTAAAGACAGCTACAGGCGTGTTTCAGCACTTGATGATGACGACAAGTGACCCTTCAAAAACAACAATGCTATGAGCCTTTACTGTGCAGATGTTCCTTGCATAGATGGCAAGAATTGCTTACTTACATGCTACACTGATTACAGTGAAATTGACAATACATCTTTAACCTTTTAAGTAACTGATAAGATAGGAGTGTTTGCATGGCCTAATTGCCTGCTTTTCTACCCAGAGAGAAACTATTAGATTCAATATCTACATGCTTTTTAGGCACTAATGTTTTCCCAGTGAAAGGCTTATCAGAGGTTTACACCACCCTATCAATCCCTCAGACGGGGCCAGTGTGTTCTGATTGAGGTGATTACATGAGGCATTTTGATTAGGATTATTAGTGGAATATTAGAGTCCTTGTATACATAGTAACTGCTTGCTAGCTTTCAAAGCTTCTCAGATAGAGGCTTGCGTTGGGTTTATCCAACTGGAACTTGTCTTTGTTGCCTTCAATGCCGAGTTTGGTCGTCAAGAACAACATGAAACAAAATGTTTCGGTAGTAACAAGGCTTGTAGACATAATATTCTCCACAAACAAGTCCCATCCCACCATCTACTTGCACACCTCCAATAAGAAACTGACATGAGACAGTGAGTTACTTCTTATTATGTATTGCTGCCTCACTGGGAAGTTGATGTGAATACAGTTTCTACGATTTACAAAGCCACCATAAAGCTGCAAAACCAATTAAACCTTCCTCAAGGGAATCCAGCAGGAGTTTACAAGTGCAAGGCAACAGACAGTGGGCGCCGTTTGGCTATTTTAGTCGCGGGGCCGCCTTGTTTGTCATTTAGTCCCGCCCGATATAAATGTTTCTTGCATGACTTGAGGGGGAAATGGAACTGCAGCGCTCACTTGTTAGAATCCACTTCCTTTTTCACAGCTCGCTCCTCGCTTTCCTGGAGGAGCAAGGAAATCACCATGGCAACAGGCCCGGCGGTCCCATTCTGTGTACCGACAGTCATCAGCAGAGAGAGCAGCTCCTCCAGATACGGCGACTTCACCTCCATCAGTCCTTGTAACACTGAAAAATGATTCAAAAGTAGCACATTTATCTGTTGTTGTTTTTCGCATTTGTTTGTTTATGTGGACCTGCACCTTTAAGAAACTAAATCATATTTTAAATGTGACACCAGTTTCCGCACTTTCACCAAAAGATTTGTTCCCAATTCAAGTCGGTTTTTTTTAACACAGCTTTTTTTTCTTGTTATTGTAAAGCACTCGTTTTGCCTTATTACGTGTGTGGAAAAAAATGGCACTAAAGGCCTTTCATATAACGGATTGAAAACAAAATCCACAAAACGACTGAAATACACTAATTAAAAAAATTAAAAACTGATTACATTTGCTGTACGACAACATTCAACAACCCCTGACGGCCACAGTTAATATATCTAAGCTGGAGGCACTGGGGATCTTAGGTTCCGGGGGGCCCAAGGAATAACGTATGTGTGCTACCCCACCCCAGTCCAAACCAGCAGAATCTGAAGGGGGGTTCTGGATGCACTGTAGGGCCTTCATAATTTTATGGCCATTTATGGTTGTCATTGCAAAATATGTCAGTAGGCAGCCATGTGGACGACCCCTGTTCTCGTTTTTTCCTACTACTCTACTGACCAATCTTTGGTACATCTACCCACTGACTCCCTTAATACCTTTGCCAATGAGCTCAGCTTCTGCATTACATCTCTCTCCAGCTCTCAGCATCGCCATGACGGCTCTCAGTGGCACTTCAGTGTCTGTGCGATAAGCCAAAGCCTCGGCCAGGTGAATGAAACCTGTACGCACTGGAGAGCGGAAACAGTTATTGCTCTTGTATTAAATGAATTAACCTGCATCCAAGAAGATGAATAGTTGGGAGTGCTCACCCTCACTGTGCCTGTGTTTGTGAGAGTTCTGACCAGCAAAGGATTTAAGCAGCGTCTTCAATGGTCCTGGATCCACAGTAGGGTTGTCTAACCAGATTAACATCTCAACAATGACTTTGAGGAACAGAGAGGAGAAAGCAATGTCCTGGGACACGAGACGCTGGAAAGAACAGACATGAACGGGGAGAAAAAAGACAGAAAGATTATAATTAAATGCTTTAAAAAGCAGCACAGAGAACTATGCACTGATGTTTAACATGCTGTACCTGGTAGAGATGAAGTTGGCGCATAAGAGGACATGAGAGTGCATGGCTGTGATGCATCGACATAACAATGGGCGCTGCATGAGCAGAGGTGAGCAGGGCTGCGATGGCCTGCAGCAGACGAAATGCCAAGCCGCCCTGCTGGATCTGCCCCTGCTTGGCTCGCATCAGCTCTTTAGCCAAGGCCTGCTGCAGGGCTAGAGAGAGCTGACTGGGAGGGGGACCATGCCAGCGAGGGTCCACTTTTAAGGGGAAGATCTGTGCAAGTAAAGGAAAAATAAACAAGTGCTTTCGACTTGTAGCAATTTTGTACCTTAAAGCCATGTTATCCAAAATGAACAGTTAATAAAGCTTACCTGGAGCAACATGCCGGTGAGATCATCCTCAGGCCCGACCGCAGGAAGCTGGCTGGCTGCTCTCATCTTCAGAGAGCTATGGGCCGTTTCCACAGTAACTTTAGCTTTACTTGTTTCTGGCGAATCTACCAAGAAGAACGTAATGAGGGCATTAAATAATTGAGATAACATGCACACATTCCTTGTGTATGCGTCATCTACAAGTTCAGACTAATCTTAATATTGTTAACATATATAGAAACCTAATTTGCTAGAATTCAAACCCCACTGACCTCTGTTTGGAGGAAGAGAAGAACTCAATAGAGAATGGAAAGTATGCCCCCCTGTGGCACCTCGCTCATGCTGCACCTCAACCAAGTGAGCCATGTAGTCTGTTGAAGTCAAGAGTGAAATGAATTACAGAGAGCCAAGTGAAATTAAAATAAATATTTTACTTTACTGTACTGCTGTGGAAAATCTTACGCTTGTCCATAATGTTTTGCTCCAGCGACTGTGGATCATGAGAGACAGCCTGATCAAGGTACTGCAGAAGTTTACTCATGCTGGAGACTGGAATACCAAAGGACTGAACAAACAACAGCAGCTGCTGAGGCTCCAGGTCTTGTAGGGCTGAGGGGAACATGCGCATTGGTCAGTTAAAAATGAAAACAATATTTACTTGCTGCGCATCACGCATTTTTTTGCATGCAAGAAAAAGCTGTACCTGCATCAACCAATCGAGACACCTCAGATCGGATCATCCTCAGTTTCAACCAGTCGGGCAGCAGGAGAGCCTCCTCTGAGGTGTCAACCAGGAAGGCAGTGGGAAGAGGTTTCTTGTCGGGAAACCAAATGTCCAAAAGAGCGTAGAAATCACTCTCTCCTGTAAAAATACAGAACAGTTAACACACTCTTATAGCCCCTTTAACAATGCAACTTGTAGCAGAGCAGCAGAACTACCTTTGGGTGGCCCCAGAGTCAGCAGGATAACCATAGCATGTACTACAAGAATGTGCATCGTAGCCGTCTCTCCTGTAGTCCAGCGCAGAAACACCTGGTCCTGAGATTCTGACTGGAAAAATAAACAATGGGAAGAGAAAGTTTGTCATGTACACAAAGTAATCCTTTCATTATTAGTTTCCTGGATGTCCGTGAAGGTTCTCAGACATCCAGGAAAGTTTTACTATCCTGTAAATGTAACGCAACTAGCGCCAGTGCTCACCCAGCTGTAAAGATCCTCGCCCTCCTTGGTCTTCCTCATCCTCCTGATGTAGGTAGAGAAGATGGTGAGGAAAGCAGAGAGCACAGCGTCGGACTCCGGCCTGGTGGAGTGTTTGGAAAAGAGGTTGTTCATGATGGTGGAACGCTCAACGATCAGCCGGGCAATGTCCTGCATAGAGAGAGGGTGAGAGAGAGAGAGAAGGGTACATTTTAAGCACATCTTCACAAAAGTAAAACATGATAAAGAAAAGCATGTAATGCTGAAATTAAAATAACTCGCCGTGATTACCAGGGCCAGGTCATTATGAGAAGCCTGCTCCTCCACTGGTGCATGCTGGGATAGGTAGATGAGATAGGCACTGATTGTCTGTGGATCTGTCTCCATGTGAATGGCCTTCGGGGGACAAGAGACAGACACAGCCTTCAAACTCCTGCTTGTACAAAAAGCTTGTTTCCAGTGATTTTGCGGCTGAGACACTGACCTGCTGCAGGGCAGTGGACGTCATGCCCCTGACACTGTCAAACAAGGGGAGCTTTGGGAGGTCTTGTAGCAGCCACTGGTACCCCGGCAGGAGTTCAGCATCTGCAGAGTCCTCTTCCATGGGCTGATCTCGCTCCTCTCCACCTCCTTCACTCAGCACCAATGACAATCCCTGCGCACAAATATGCATTCTATATCAAATCTTTTTTTTTTTCATCCATTTAACAACCTAAAATTTGTTCTGCTTTTAGTACAGTACCTTCATAGCTAGAACTCTTGATGCCACCTGGGAAGAGCTGAGCCGACGCAGGAAGTAATCCAGCACTTCGCATGTTGTCTGTTCATCAGCCTTAGGACCTAATAAAAGATCCTGAAGGCGTCCAAGTAGCTGCCTTTGCTTTTGTTGTCTCTAACAGGAAAAACAAATAATACATCAGTCTATGTCCAGACTATGCAAGTCTGATTTTGTACCTAATTGTGTACAGTGTATATGGATTTCAGACAATGCCCTCTAGGTAAAAAAAAATAAAAGAAATTTCAAAATACTTGTCTCTTCTTGGCCCTCTGCTCTTTGCTCTCTCCTTCCTCGTCATCCTCTATTGGCAAGCTGTCATCTGCAGCGTCATGCAGAAGGAATTCACACAGGCACTGCACTGGAAGCACATCCAAAGACCCTTCACTGGACTGGACCAGGTCAGCCAACCATGGCATGGACTGTGAGGAAGCCTGTCAAGGATTGAAAACGTATTAGAGTTAAAGCACCCTCACTGATACTAAAAGCAAATGCCATATTTGGACTTTCCACATAGGATTTTGGGCTCAATCTAAGTGCTCCTGGACAATGTTTTACATTTATAGCAAAATTCCTAGGCTCCATTTTAGCATGAAAGCGGAAAGTATTTGTTTAGGGATAAGCACTATTACAAAGATGATGTAACTGTCAGTTTAGAGAGACTTAGAGAAAAAGACTGACACAAATTTTGAGCGCAGGCAGACATCTTTACACATGGTCTTCTTTTTCTTTGACTGAGTCATAGTTCAGTGATGAATGAAGACAGGTTTGGAGGAAGATGAGAAGCAACGGTCCTAACTAATTAATCAATTAAGTGAACCAGGGACAAAGCAAGTGCAGCCACTCCAATAAACGATGGCTAAAAAGTAAGACTTCAGAAAGCACAGTTTCGCTGTGAGCAGAAGGGGTGTCGAGTTTGAAGAAGCTGCGCACGTGGTCATTACCTGTCTCTGAATGATGTTGAGAAGAAAGTCGGGGTTGCGGCTGCGGCAGAGGAGGTGACCAAGGCGCAGGGACTGGTTGAGAGTCTTAACCTGCTCCTGGACCTGAGGAGGAGGTCGACGAGGAGGACCCCTAGACACAAACAACAGCACATTTATCACAAGACTTTTTTTCTGCAAATATTTTCTATGAGCTGTCTCTGGCACATGGGACTGTCTAGATGGACTGTGACCTTTCTGAGAATACCAAAATGGGGATCTGACCCCTCTTATCATGAGCTTGAAACCTCCACTACCCACTTGGATAAGCTTTTTTAAGCTGATAAAACATGTATTTAAAGGACACTATTTGTAATTCAAAAATAGATGGCACAAATATGCTTATTAACTTGTTTGGGCTGTATAATATAGTTGGCAAAATAACAAAACAAAAAAAAGAACAAATTTTGTCATCAAAGAACTACATTTTCCTGAAGGTACTTGCAGTTGGACTCTTGATTTGCCATCCTACTG
>JASGAT010341961.1:9638-32418 GCA_030220025.1 Chelon auratus | reverse complement strand
CAGCTTGAAATAAACGTTCAAATCTTCACATTATAAGGTTAATTGCTCACTCCTGTCTGCAGATTTAAAATAAAATTAACGTGTTTCCTCTTTGACCTGTTGATTGCGTTTGGCCGGGGGGAAAAAAAAAGTATATTTAGTAAGTATAGTATCATCCAGATAAGAATTGAATGAACAGATTTATCAATAATAACTTGTGGTTTTGTTAGCAATTGACTGGAAAAAAACAAACACACAAGCCCTGAGGGAGAGTTTAGATAACTTCTCAAATAAAACATCCAGGTTAAAAGACTAATCAGTGTTACTTAAAGCAAAGTGATGCAACTGATTTAAAGTCATTTGGATGGTTCATTTGAATAGGGGGTGTGCATCCTCATTAATAACCACTATACAGTCAGTTCTTGCACTGTATAACTTGAGTTGATCATGGGTAATCTCCCAGGATTACTGGGTTAGTCCTCGCTGAATGCTGGAAACTGACTGGCCACCACAACTAATTCCGTTTTGCAGATCCAAGCTTTGCCTACAATGCCGCAAAAAAACAAAACACAATATCCCTGTTGCCATGTTAATGAAAGTGGATGGGTGGACTTTGCGAACCAGGTGCTTGAATAAATCATGTGTGTGAGGAAAGATGAGCTAAGTTAAATTCATAAGCAGCAGAGCGTGCTGGCAACAGGAAATGACACAATGCGCTCACCACAGCGACGTTTGCTTACCACGTCAACGTCAGTGCCTGTTGACAGTAAAACTGATGGATTATGAGTTTTGTGTTTGTTTAATGAGCAACAGATTGTGTCTCAGTGCCTTTATGTTATGTTTCAAACCAGAACCCTGTAGTTACCAGTAATGGCCACAGTGGTCGCTGTTGTCGCCGCTCAGTTGACTGAACAGTGGATCAAGATGACAACTTGTTGAAGAAAGAGACAACCACAGCGACAAACCAAACTGATAATTAGAACCTGTCTCTTTGGCATTTTAAAAGAAATGGGTAAATTTCGGTGAATGAACTTTCTTTTAAAACTGTTTGTTAAATGTGAAGCTATCCAGAGCTAGCTGTGGAATAGCTGCAAAAAGAAAAACGTGGAAACCGATTCTGACAAAGTTACATCTTATCTGAATGCACAGAAATGTAAATGGATTTTCAAAATTCTTCAAATATGCAGTAACTTTTTCCTTTAAAGTTGTGGTGGATTAATGTTTCGCTCTATAAAAAGCTCAGCACACACACACACACACACACACACACACACACACACACACAGTCAGCTCTATTTGTCCATGGTGATTTACACAGTGTGTCGGACCTTTTACACTAGCAGCTCATTCACAATGGGGCTGAAAATAGGCTCATTAGTTTAACATTAACAGGTAGTTGACACGCTCCAGTGGAGTGGACCCGTCCAATATTCAGCTTTGCTTCGTGTCTCTTAGCTGAGTTGTCCCCACATATTTCCATGTTCTCCGTGACTGCTCCACGTCTCCTCACCGGTCTGTAAACAGACTCCATATTGTTCTTCCCCTGTTAGTTGACACTGTATAATCTAATTGTCGGTATATTGACTCACTAAATGTTGGCATTGGGTCTGAGCCCAAGAATAAATATGACAAGACATTAGTTTATTGTCATATAAAATTAACAGAGCACCCTTTAGTTGCATCTTAATTTATTATAGTGAGGACAAGTGTAAAGTAAACAGTCTGCCCGGCTTCTTCTGTTTAAGTAAAATCTCATGTTAGTCTTTTTTTTTTCTTTCTTTTTTTTTACATCCACCACATACTAGTGTTTAATGCCATGTCATGGGCTGACTTCCAGTTTCCTGAAATAACACTGTGGCTTTCGATTTGCAAACATACAAAAACAACATCAATTCAAACTGCTTCACTCCCGAGCGCGAAGATTGAACATGAAAACATATATCAGCTCGTGAGTGCCTGCTCTGTCTCAAGACTTGTTCCTGGTGTGTGATCACACATTCTGTACGTGCATGTGGGAGAGCCGGTGGATTTTGTTTACTTTAGGGGAAAGTGAAATGCCGGGGTCGTCTATATTAAAACTGACAGGTCCATTTGGAAGCAATCATCAAATGTGTCATGGAAAAACCGCTACGTCATGTTGCAAGGGACGTCAAGACCCAGCCAGCATCAATATTTTCCTTCAAGGCTCGCCACGGGTGTCGTTTTGAAGTTCCTCTCGGCAAGTCTGCAGGTTATTATTCTGAGAGAGAGTCTGCAAGGAGACGTGGCTCTCCCAGGGACACACACCTTCACGATTCAAAGTGTAACGCGATCGACAAACAGAGACAAAAGAGAGGAAGAGTTTTATCAGTGTCACCTCCTACAGATAGGAAGTTCAGGTAATTAGCTGCACTCACCTCAAGCGAAGGGCCAATATCCTGTTTGAAGAGAGCACTGTTCTGACTCACTGATCCCCAGGGCGACGCTCACATTTAGGAGACCACCTTGGATGGTGTCGTGGGCAAGGGATCTAATCTTCCTGCCTGAATAGTTTGCATCCTCCCACCTGAGAAACTGTCACATTGATCAATGATTTAAACATTCCTCGCCATTCTAGTTTATTCTCAAACTGCCCTTTCCACAATCTAATCAAACCGACGCCACACAGTTAAACAACTGCGCTATGAAATTACACACAAATCGTTTAATCACATGATCACAAGGGTCAGCTCAGCAGTATGAGACCTGGTATTGTTAGCCAGGTGGAAATACTACGCTGGTGTGTAGCAGGCGGCTGGCCTAAGACGGGATAATCTGATTTATTTGACTGACTGAAGCCCTAAGGAATCCCCTCCCCTCAGAGGATCAAACACCTCTGGTCATTAAGGATGCGAGAGGACACCCACAGACTGATGATCCATTCACAGCGTCTTAACCTGACACATGCGCCTGTGCAGAGTGCTGATCCAGTCATCTCGTACGATGCTGCTGACGTGCACGCTAAAAGTAAGCGTCTAAATCCCTGCAGGTCCCCAGTGTCACTGATACACCCAGCACCAAAGAAAGAAACGCAGCTAGAATAAACATGACATAAATGAGTCGGCCACAGCATCACCGCAGCAATTAAGCTCAGTTCGAACCAATGAAAATCAAAACCCATGCTCTCAACCAAACCCTCTATAATCCAATTTTTACTTAAGCTCCACATAGCAGCTGGACTCCCTGTGCACTAACCACATTGAGGTACTTAACCACGTATACACTCAGACATCAAAATACCATCACCTCCTCCCAAGACGGGCTTTCGAATAAATGTTGAAAATAACAAAGTGGTCATCTTTAACGTTGGAAAATAATATTTATCCGAGTGCCGATTCCTGATTCCATCTGTGACACGTTCTGTAAAAGCAGCTCCCATAAACACGCCGTGTAAACACTGTGATATTTTTAAACGGCATGAACCCTAAACTAGCCTCCCTTTTCTCTGGACCGAGCACTCATCTCCGACCCTCAGATGCGCTCCTTCAACTCGCACATCCTTCACTCAAACACAGAGAGACTGACCTTACTGTGTAAATTCCCCAATTGAGTATACTTCTTTAGGGTGGTCAGGCATAACATTATGACCACCTTCCTAATATTGTGTAGGTCTCCCTTGTGCCTCCAAAACAGTTGTGACTCACCAGAGAATGGACATGGGCCTTCTGAGGGTGTCCTGTGGTGTCTGGAAGCAAAATGTTCTTGCTGGGGGCCTTTGGGTCCTATGGGTTGAGGGGAGGGGCCTCTGTGGGATGATACTCTGAAATCGAACTCAAAACAGCTTTCAGATAAATGTAGTGGAGTAAAATATCTCAGGATGAAGTAGCTAAACATGTACCTTAAAAAGAGGACCACAAAGTTCTACAGATCTGAAGTTGTATGGTGCATAAACACACTTTGAAAGCTTTGAATAAAAATTTGCATCCTGTTACTTACACATACAATGAGAATGAACATTCAGATTGTTTGGGCATTTTGCCATTGTCGGACCTTGGGCCTTGTTTGGGAGCTGCCTTTCCGCCGACTCAGCGTGTCGAATCGAGATCACTCTGATTGGCTGATCAGCTTAGAGGAGATCTGAATGAGTGGACACCCAGAAGGAATGAAAGCAAACAAGAGTTCAAACAGCTCACAAAGAAGGCTTATCTCCCTTTACACCTTCGTCTTATCAGAAGACTCAAATACACATTTATTTTTCACAACTGTCATCTAGATCATCTAGCTCTTCCTGTTTCCCTTGTTTGAATGATGATTACAGACTACTGCCACCTGTAGGTGTAAATATTTATTTCCTTTTATGCAAGTGCGTTAGTGCGTTATTTTGAGATCTTCAACCGTGCTGAAAGCGTCTCTTTAAACTTTTACTACACTGATCTCAGAGAAACTTTCAGCCTTCAGTAGACGAACGTTAAAAAAACAGGCTTCTGGTGTCAAACTCTGCACATACAGTACAGTGCATTTAGCACAGTCAACCTGCATTTATAAGAAAGCCTCAGTTTGTTTGGAGGATTTCCTTTAATCTTGTCACACGTTGTTTTTTGTATCAACAATCTCTGGCGCAATCAGAAAGGTGAAAATCACGAGCAACCCGTTGTGACAGATCACCGCTCTCGTGGTCAAGTAGCCTCCATGGCCCTGATGCAGAGGTGCATTGTTGAGGGGGTGTGACGGCCGACATAAAGTTTACACCTTGCCCTAATACAGAATAGCCAGTCTGCCAACCCTGTTACACGGTGCTTCCTTGTCTTTCATTGTTGACTGTCCACAATAGAAGTCCTTGTTGAAGCAACACAGCCTCGCCACTTTTGTCCATAAAAGTTCCCAGACTTTGGTGGCCAGGCAATAGTGTCAATAAAATAAATGGGCTACATGTTTTTTAAAAAGATGGTAGTAGTTGTAAATCTCTTTAGGAGAGAGTGGACAGATTTTAGTAAAGGTGGGGGGAAGGGAGGTGAAAATCTAATCCACCACATTCTTGTTAGGGGTCTGAATTCAGGCTTGCTTCAATGCCATGCACTACGATAGGAGGGGTAGCAAAAGGCTGAGGTAATTGGATTGGAATACGGCATTGAGTGTCAGACAACAAAAGATATCCATCTCTCCCTCATGGCCGTTCGACTCTTTTGTATCGGGGCTGGAATTTATTTGGTCATTCACTCTACTCTTCCAAGCTCGGCGAGGACAGAGGAGCAGGAGTGGGGCCACCAGGACTGGCTCAGTCTGGTGGTCTCTTATGCGGGCCAGTGGAGTCACAGCGCCTGTGCAGCCGATGTGTGAGGATGTATGAACCCCCAAAGCCCAGGGGTCATTTGTGTGATCATTACCATAATCACATTAAGGCTGCAAGAGATTAGCACCACGGCCTCAGAGGAGAAACCCTGTCTGTGCTCCATGACGACTACTGAGCATGCTTACAGGGAACAGTGAACATGCGGCTTAGATACCTATTAGCTGTATGATAGACGGGAAAAGCAGCAGTCAAGTGGAAGACACGGATAAACCGAGAAGACCTCCTTCGTTGGCCTGTCCTCTCAGACAAGTGTAAAAACACCCAGAAAATCTTTTTCAGAAATATCCCTTTGTGCTAATTTGCAAACGGAAAAAAAGATTCTCTTCTTTTTGCATATAATTAGTCATGTCAGACATATTGTCCTAGATAACCTCCCCTGTCATCATCTCAACACACCTCTGGGCAGGTCATGGGGGCACGGTAGATGGGATCCAATCACGCCCTCCTCCTCCCCCTTCCTCCTCAATCCGTCTACAATCTCTAGACATTTAAAAAAAAAACTGCTTCATAGGGTTAAAAACTTCTCCAATTAACCCTAATTACCCAGAGAGAGCATTTCGCAGAGGCCTGTAACCTGAGATGTCTGCCAGTTCAGAGACTGAGCCGAGCGGGGAGGAAGTCGCACCTTTCATCTTGAAGTTCAACCACAGGAAATGTGAGATCTGAATATTGACAGCAGTGATTTGAGACGGGGGAAATAACACTTTACTGCTTTCCCCTTTGAATGTGAATACAATTATTCCATCACTAGTAGTACCTAGACTTCTCTTACATTAAGTGCAGTCTTTTAAAAAGCTACCGTTCACCATCACTGTATCACTGAGCCGACTAAAATAAAGATGAGCTGCTTGCTTTGCTGCTTCAGTGAAAACCGTGAACTAGACTTTGGTTACTTGCACAGTTTCAAACAAAAAATATCGAAAAGAACACAACCTTTCTGCTTATCAGGTCAGCCGCATACATCTGAGACGTGTGACAGCCTCATAAACAGTTGTAAAGTGTGATGGTGAAACACGTAGTTACTGATTGATACACTCCTCACTCTGCAGTGCCGCGATTTCCAACTGTGTCTCCTCGATTGTGACCCATTGGCTGACCTGGGTAATTGGCCCGTGCAAATCACTAACCACAGGGGCCGAGGGGGTTCCCATCCTCTCACGTGAACCTGTGCATGTGTGTGGAGCGTAGTCCTAGCCACTGATCCAGTTCACAGATTACCTTCTTGCAGAGATACACCTGGCCACAATTGCCCTTTGACACCAAGAGGATACTGGGGTAATAATATCTTTCAGCAATCTGTCAAGAGTATTTCTACATCGATGAGTAGAATAGCAAGACTATAAATCGGATCGGCAAGGGGGTTCATTCAAACTAAAACCTGCACTGGGTATTATGCTTAGCCATTAACCAGAGGTTGATCGCTGGAAATTGCATTGAATTGCAAGTGATTTAAAATGTGTGACATTCCTCCAGCAGCCATTAACCCTGCAGGTCTGCCACTCTGGGGCACTGTTGCGTGCACATGTTGTTAGCCTTCACATTCAAAGTTTATTTATTTCCCAAAAAAAAGAAAAAAAAAAAAAAAAAAGAAAAAGATTAAAGCTATTTTGGAGCAAAAGAAAAACTAAAAACTATTCAGAATATGAACGGATTCTGGGCATTTTTCTGCAGTGGAATTTGAGGCTGTTTACCCAAGGTTTGTCTAAACATACCATGCATTTAACAAAATGCCCTTGACTCAGCGACGGCCTTGATGCAGGCTCCGGTTATGATTTAGTATGCTACCTAATGGCATAAACGTAGAGGAGAATACAAGCCAGCTAAACTCCACCTTCTAAGTGGACGTAAATCTTTATGAGGTAAAACAACAGTGTAAATTGTGCGGAGTGTGGTATGGAGCTAATGGAGGGTGTAGAAAGATGAGATCTCCTAAAGGAGGGGTGAGTCTGAACTGATGCATGTCTGAATATATAATTCACGTATGTTTAAGTCTGCAGTTGTGATGACTTACGAGTATCAATACGACTTCAGGTCATGGATTATTTCCACTTTTATTTTCCTCCACAGCACTGCCAGGGAGTCCTTAAAGCATGCTTGAGTGTATGATTATCCTCATAATGTGAGAGGGGCGGGCTCTCTGCGCTCTGCTCATGAATATGGAGGCTCAGGGCTCCGACACTCCCTCCCTGCTGAACTTGTGTAGCCAGCTCCAGCTCGGACCAGCAGTCACTCAGTCAGTCAGTGGGCTCAGCCGCCGCATGGCTACTGTGTAAACTTTCCTCAACAACAAGTGGAGACTGTCGGATAACGAAGAAGCGCAGACGCTCGGAGAGCTTTGAGGGACATACTCGGAAGAGGTCTTCTATGAATCGGGAACCTGTGCTCCGCTGATTAAACTGTTGTTTCCCACTCGTGCATGTTTAAACCAGAGGAGAGCTCTGGTGCCGTGTGTCGGCCAGACGACTAGTACAAACGAGTGGCAACAGCAGTCCGGAGGCATGATTTTGAGACGGGGCTCAGTCGTTGCTGCCTTTTTACTCTGCTTTCTCGCGAAGGTATGTGGATTACTTGAGCGAAAACAGCGGGAAAGGTCACCCAGCTCTGCCGCTTGGATGTACTTTGATTGCATGCGTGTGTCGCCTTAAATGTGCACGGCTATGCTAACATTACATGTAACCATGCCTCATGCAACAATTGCGTCCACATTTAGCCCGCTGCAAAGTGTAAAAGTAATGTCGGGTAGCGATCGCTAAAGCAGTTGAGCATTACGCACAGTTTTACGCACAGTATTACAACTTTTTTTTTTTTTTTTTTTAAATGGTAAATGTTTTCCATTGCACTCACTGTTTTGTCTTCAACAGGTGTCGGAGGGATCTGGACAATTCGAGTTGCAAATCTTATCGATGCACAATGCGAACGGGGAGCTGCTGAGCGGCATGTGTTGTGATGGCACACGGAACAGCGCGGATAGAAAGTGCACACGGGACGAGTGCGATACGTTTTTTAAAGTTTGTCTGAAGGAATACCAGTCGAGAGTTTCTGCTGCAGGGCCCTGCAGCTTCGGAATGGGATCTACGCCTATCCTCGGAGGGAATACCTTTTCTTTCAAGAGCTCTGTCAGGAATGACAGATCCAGGATAGTTTTGCCCTTCAGTTTTGCCTGGCCGGTGAGTGGAGTCTTTAAAACAAACAAGCAAAAAAAACAAAACTTTTCTGTTTCCCGACACGCATCTCCAAACAGCGACCATAAAAAAAAAAAAAAATCGGTTTCCAGACCAATTCTGCGCAATTACTGCCCGTCAATCATTCGTACCCCCCAAAAAGCTGGTTAGAAAACACAACAAACAAAGAACGAATTTATCCTTTTGAGAACCCCCACCTTGTCCCCTCATTATGTGCCCCAATTAACCAGGTGCAGGTATTTTTGTCCATCGGGCCCAGACCTGTGTGACTAAGAAGTGTTAAAACTAAATTACCTATTAGATATTCATGAAACAAGATAAACAGTTTTCATGATTTGTTCCTAAGTCATGCAATGAGAAACCATAAAAATGTGGGAAAGTGATGACTTGTAGTTAATTTGAACCATCAGACACACCAGTATAAATAAAAAGGGCCCCATTATTATTTTACCTTCTTACAGTGTTGTATAAAGTTGTATAAATAGGTTGGGTGTTATTTCATGGTGCATTGCTATGTTTTCCATTGTCTGGCACGATTCAACAGATGAACACTTGAGATAAAAAGTTAATTCTCACACGTTTCTCCTCCTCTGCACATGTTGCACAGTACATCGGCTCCGGGGTGAAAAACTGGTTTGCTTAAGTGTCGTCTCGTCTTCTCGGGAGTAAATAAATGGGCTTGACGGGCCTGTGGGAGTGTTGTAGCTGTTGTGAGAGATATGATTTGCCATGCTGGACCGCATTTCGATGTAGTGAGGAGAGGGAAGAAAAAAAAAAAGAAAAGAGGACTGTGCACAGACTGACTGGCCCCACAGCTTGGCCCGCAAACTCCTCCACTGTGCCTGACGGGTGAAAGGCACAGTCCTCTGGTATGTGTGTGTCCAATTACATCAAGGCTATTTTTACCTCAATCTTGATGAAAGTTCTTGCGGTAATTTCAAGCATTGTACACACTGTTGGTCTGAAACGGCCCGAATAAGTGAAAGAACTGGACCATCCTGTGTGGTTTCCTTTCATGTGGTTGATTGTTTTTTTTATAAGGGGTTACCTATGAGGCAGAGCAGATAACATGAATTTAAACTTTCCCTATGATCGGCCAGTAAAACATTGTTCTCAGCAGGGTATCTTGCAATATGATATCTTCTGTAATTTTTATTTGCTCTCCACTTAGACACTGGCGCCTCACCTTTTTTTTTTTTTAAGACAAAGGTTTCTGTTTATGTTCACACTATGGCAACACTGAGTTGGCATGAACCCTCACAGGCAGAGCAGTTTCATCTTACTGCCTGAAATCAGTCCTGCTTGAAAACATTATGTGTTGACATTGAAAATGGAACCTGTGGTCACGTCAAGCTTGAAGCCTCCCCTGGCTTCGCTTCTTTTCTTACACTAATGAAGGATGCTGTCCTGTTGAAAACTGCGCGGAAACAGCCAGTCGCGGTCGACCAATTGAGATTTGCCAGTTTTAATGCAGCTCCGTTGTTGAAAACAGGAGCTCGGAGCACCGGGACTTGAGTTTTGGGAAAGATTGGAGCTGCTCCCTGGATTCTCTCATCCTTCACTTCAAGTGCTTTACTTCAGTGCACATTAACAATTGTCAGGTTAGGTATGATATCACTCTTTGTCCTTACCATCGGTTGATTGGCTGTTGTGGACAGATGGCAATGTGGTGCAATTGGGTTGCTGGGTACTCTGAGTTCATGAAGCTCTACCGCCCCCCCTCCCACCCCTCCCTCCCTTCATCCTCTCTCTTGTGAGCTGCATGAAGTTGGCCTCTTGTCCAGGCCAAGGGCTTTGTTTAAGTCACGCTCGGTTGGACCCCAGGCATTTCATCGCTTTAACCTTGCCACCCACAGTAACTGCTGCACTTAATGAGGCTGCACACATGTGTTTAGATCAGGTAGGGCAAATGCCAGGCATCCAGCCGAATGACGTCGGCTGGACATCTTTAACATGAGCGCACCGATGTTTTAGAGTAGGGGGTTCGCTAATGTCTGCTTCGTGCTTTTATTCCACAGAGGAGTGAGGGCCCGGCTCCCCTGGCCCTCACTGTGTATCAAGCGGGGACAATAGAGTGCTCTCACTGACTACAGTGAGGATTATGGAGCATAATAGAGGCAGTACAGCTGTAATGCCAGTGCAGGGCAAGCAACAGGAAGCAGTTGTAGTAGACTCAGCAGTGATGAAGTTGGCTCTCAGGCAAACTGTGACCTTGCCTCTGTGGCTACCTCAGCATATTTTGCCCATCTGAAAAAGAAAAGGGCTGTTTTTAAAAAAAAAATTATTTCAAAATGACATGAGACCAACTTCTTCTTAGATTAGATCCATCTTTCACAAGCGCCAGCCTGATCACTTGCCAGACACTTTTTCCTCTTGAAGCAATTGCTTTCCTTTCATCCCGTATCTGTCTCTAATCTAATAATGCCCAAATTAAAACAGCACCGTTTTCCTCAGTCTATCCCTTGGCGTGTCTCAGACCTAAGACATCAGTCTGATTGATTGGCTGACAAGTCAGAGCAGTCTGAGAGAGCTGGGATCAGGTGAGTCACAGAACAATAGTCTGCTCAGCCATAAGGGTAAGCGCTGCCGGCTGCTGTGGGAGTAATGACATGTTTGTTTTATATAGTCGGCTCTGATGTGGCAGTTAAGTGCAAATTACTCAAGTGAAAGAGGGAAAAGAAACGTGCTCTTTCTTTTCTTTTCTTTTTTCTCTTCTCTACCTCACCCCGTCCTCGGCTTGAACAAGAACTTTTTATTTTTTTTGCAGTGTTTTGTCAGTGTTGTTATATAATGGGCCTGTGATGCTTCACTGCTTATCAGAGTTGTTTCAAGCTGCATAAAGGCAGGACGTGCATTCAATATACAGTTAATTAGTGTAACCTGTGGCGTGTTTTTGTTTCCCTTTAACGGTCAGTGACCCTTGTAAAAGACAGAAGACCGGCTGCTTGCTTGTTTAGTTATGACTTTCGTTCCCGCTCTCGGGCTCATGTTTTGATCTTGTTTGTCTTGAGAAAGAAAGAAAAATCTGTTTGCCGTGCCTTTTGTTTGGGTTGGCAAAAGGTGAGATTCCTTCGTCGGGGCGAGGATCTGTCGTATCCCGGGCTGCGGGATATTTAATAAGTGTCTGATTGTGCAGCAGTCTTTCTCAAGCGCTTGTTGGGCTGAAAATCTCTTGGGGGAAACAATGTGTTCCCTCCTTCCAAGTCCGCCAGTGCAGCCAGTGGCTTTGGAAGAGATCGTGAGAGTTGACTTTTCATGACCGAGCTTGGGATTTTGTGGCAAACGGGGTGTGTTACTTAGCGCTCCCAATTATTGGTTAGATCGCAGGTTGATACTGTTAAAGTGATTGACTCAGGAAAACTGATACTGCAGGTCAACATCCTTTGACTAGATTGTTTACATTTCCTGTGTGCTGAGAGTAGACCAGTATAATCTGTCCTGCCTTGCCTTTATTTAGACCTTTGGCTCCGGCCTGTTATTCCATGAGACATGCCATTCTTTTTATTTTCTTGAATTTCCCAGTAATGCTACATCAGATGGCTCCATTTTCAGCAGAGGTCAGGATGACAGGGTGTGTGTCTGTGTGCCTGTGTGCATTAGGAAAATTCCCCTACTGAGAGGAATCAGTAGTGTTCTTTGGCAAGTCGGTGTGATTCGAACTGGAACGATCTTTATCGCTTTGTGTTGCTTGTCTGTTGGACGGTGTCTGCTTGGCCAGGAAAGATAAGAAGACATATGGCCACACTTACTGGCCTTACTTGTGTGCGAGTGAGTGTGTGTGTGAGAGAGAGGGAGAGTGAGCTCGGTTGTTCAAAGAGAAGCTGTGAGTCAGCTGGGAGCCTGGGAAAAGTGAACCTGGCAGTGGCAGACGGTTCTAAGCTGATAACCGCCAAGGAGTTATGGAGTGTTAGCGAATGAGGTCTAGGGCAGTATCTCACTCTCTGGAAGCAGTTATTTAGTCTGAAACCAAACATCCCAATAATGGTGAGGCTACTTGTTAGATCAAGTCGTTCCTGACGCCGTCATTTGATGTGAACTCCGGGGTGCAGCAACGTTAACGAGCGTGCCAGAAAATTGCAGACGCGTAACAGAACAGAAAACATTGTTATCTCTCACGGCTCTGTTTTGTATTAGCTTTTACGGCGTGGCCTGTAATCAAGTTAATGTAGGATTAACATATGATCAGTCTGTGGTGGCGGTGGTGATGGCGGTGATTACAGTGCTGCAATAGCTTCCATGTTGAGACAAGTCCAAATGATGCAGGATATGGGTGTGTTTTTTTAATGTTGTATGAAGGAATATAACCTATTCATTACTCTTGACTAACAGCGCAACACCTCTAAGTGGAATTTCTTTCCCACCAGTCTTAGACAAGGTGTGTAGTTTAGTTGTGTAGCAGGTGAGCCAGGCTTGTTGACGTTTTCAGTAGCCGGCAAGAATCTATTGTTTCCCTGATGTAACTGACAGTAAGATGATAATGTGCTTGCAATGTTCAGATTGCTGAGTGGGTCATTGAAAGGTAACTGCACTGAAGCAGAAAGCGCATTTATTCCCAGATCATTAATCACACTAACCCGTCAATGCAATGTTGCAATGATGGATATGTGTCTTATTTAGAAAGGGTGTGTGTGTGTGTGTGTGTGTGTGTGTGTGTGTGTGTGTGNTGGTGACTGTATTTGAGTTCCCATTTTCTTATGAGGAGTTCACCACGTGTGCCGCGCTGTGTCACATGCATGGGACTTATTTTTATTTCGTCACTCGCCCCCTTACCAACCACACACCCACCAAAATATGTTTACATGCAGTGAAAATGCATTTTCAATGATGCAGTGTTCTTGTTTGAAGCTCCTTTGCCGCCGTATCAAGTGTTGCCCCCCGGGACGGGAACACTGTGAAGCATCAACATGACACTGGTTGATTCCTGAGGAGAAGCCGGAGGACTCGTGTGCTTGCTGTTGAAATAACTAGTTGTAGATGATTAGCTATCGCACTGCAACTCGCTCACGTACTGAAGGCCTGTGTCAAGCGATTGCAGCCAATCGTGTGCCCTGATTGTAATACTGGCACGGGATGAGACGACTGTCTCCTGGGAAGATAGAAAGTTGAGTGCCTGAGAAAACAAGGTAAAGCCCTGGAAAGAAAAAAAAAAACAAAACAAAAAGGAGAAGCGGCTTCAGTGGTGAGTCATAGCCGTGTCTTTCTTTTGTGAAGAGTGAAAAGGGGTTTTCCTTCATGCAGGTTTGTTTACCATGAAGTCATCGTGGTGGAGGGGACCATAGCGGCATAATTTGTGAAATGCCTCCGAGCAACGCTGCTAGTGGCAAGCATGTGTGCGAATACAACAAGTAGGTGTTCTCTAGTGTTTCTGCCCGAGCACTGTAAGTGGATTACGCGTTCTCACAATCGCATACTTTCTCTCTGACTCTGTCGTGTGCGCTCGCAAGGCACATTGTCCGTTTCCCTCATGACTCCGGCTCGGGGCAGGCTGAACGTGTAAGCTGATATCGGTGTGAGCGCTACCGACCCCGAATCAGACAAAGCGATTTCAGGAGTGCTGAAATCTAGACAGGCCCTCCGGAGTGTAGCACTCATTCAGTCTCTTTCTGTCTCCCCTTTCCTGCATATTTTTTCCTGCCTCACCATCCGTCACACACACCTTTTTTTTTTCCTTTCCTCTCCATTTTGAATTCAGCCTGAAAAGCAGCATCCTTTAAGCCTTTCTGCCTGGATTGTTTGCAGCATTTGCAGCGCAGAGGTTAAAGGAAAATGGCATGAAACAGAACTGACCGTGCCATATTTTATGACCATGTGGAAAAGCAGTTGCTGCTAATATGAAGACTTATTTTGGCCGTACGCGGCCTGTTTTCGGGGGCATCAGACTCTCTCCTGCTGGGTGGGTGTCCAGCAAGACCAGACCACTGCCCGTTCTAATCGTTGTGAGACTGCTGCACCACCTCGAGCTTATCCTCTCTTAATCAGATCAACGGAGCCATTGTTATAAGTTCACAGCAGTTTCTGTACGAGGCTTTGTGGGAAGCTAACTCAATGAGAGGGAGATGAAACGTCATTGGCAGAGGCGGCTGAGGTCATGGGAAATGGCAAAGTTGTGGATTTGAAGTTTTTTTTTTTTTTGGTTGTTTTTTTGTTGCCCGAGGCTTTTATTAAGAAAATCAGCTCATCCCTTTGGTTATTTAACATTAGGTCTGATTGATTGCTTCCTATAGGGTAACTTTGTACAAGCCAGTTTGGTTTCTAACAAACAAAAGCCTGTTAACCGTTCGGTAGTAGTCAAAACATCATCAATCATCGAGTAATGTGTTTTACTGAAGATCCTGCTCTTCACTAACGCTCCATGTGTCTCTCTTCTTCTCCTCAGAGGTCCTACACTTTGATAGTGGAAGCCTTGGACCACAGCAATGAAACCAGTGGTGAGTATTCGTCCTTGTCTGGCATCCTCATCTTGCCTCTTTTTTTTTTTCTCTCTTCTTTTGTGTCTCTCCCCCTTCCTCTCAGCACCGCCATGTGAGGAGTTGTGTTGAAGGTCAGGAAAGGAAGTTTATTCTTCCTGAACCCCATGCCCTCTTCCACATGGTCCACTGGGTGTGTGTCCATGTTAAAGTGTGTTGACAGGTGCCTGTGAGGGAGGAGAGCGGTTCAAGGAAGCAAAGGGGGAGGAGGAAGAAGAAGTGGAGTGGCATTTTTCATAGAGGGGCCACACCGACTGCCCCCATCCCCCCTCCCACCCATATGAAAATGTTTTTATTTGGCCGATGACTGATGGCAGGTGCTGCCAGCCAGGGTCGGGGTCGCACTGTCTCACTGTCACCGAGGTGTGAAACACGGGAGTTCATCCCAACGACCTGCCTGGCGTTGCGACCGGCCTGCAGCCACAATGCAGGGGGGGGCCCCCTGAGCTATGCCGCCTCGTAGGTTAAAGTTACCTCTGGCACAGGTGGGCCGCAGGCTGAGCTCGAAGCGTGCGCAGGGGAAGATGTTTTTAGCGTACTACTCGAAGTCGCTGAGTGTTCTTCCCATGAACACGAGTGTAGAATGTAAATTCTGGTTGCTGCTGGGATTCCTGCTGGTTGGTGGTCAGGTTGGCGACAGCGTGGTGATTCCAGATGAGGGCAGGGCCTTATCCCGTACTTGTTTATGTGTGTTTGAGCTCAACAAGGTTTCGGTCTTTTCTGCTGTATTTGCCGCTCCCCAGAGAGCCATTAGGGCATTAGTGTGAAAAGCCCCCTCAACGTACACACATACAACCGCTTATAAACCTCACTGAACTCCTTCAGATTAACTCACAGCTCTGTTTTGAACAAATGCAAACATAAAGCTTTGCTGTATTTTAAACCTGAATATATAAGCTGGAGTTTTTAAGTTTAAAGTTCTTTTTACAGTACTCGCACAGTGTTTGTGAAGTTATTTTTTTAATATATCTTTCAAGTTTAGGTATTTTCCTTTAGTAAAGTATTTATCAATCCATGACCTTTCTGAAGTTTTCAGTTTGTCTGATTTATGTTTAAACTGCAAGCCAGGCGGAAGGTCGTACAGCTGTGCTACTCCTCACACTGCAGGCCAGCAGTCGGTAGAGAAATGCCACACGGCTGAGCTCTGGATTCCAGACCTCTGCGAAATGTTACCGGGCACTGCGACTTCAGTGCGCCGCCTCGAACCCCCCGTACGCGCACCACCGCGCAGTAAATAAATGACAGCAGTCCATCCCCCACTGCGTTGCATCATACTACACAGAGGAACGATTCACCCTGCGGTCAGCCACCTTCTGCTCGTGCGAGCACGGTAAATAATGACGGTGACTTATTTTTTCATTCTCTCCCAGGTGGAAGATTTAGACAGCTCTCGAGTAGCGAGTGAATGAGTGGTGTTTATGCGCAGACGGTGCACTAGACAGTGTAGTGTCTGGAGATTGGGCTGAGCATGTTTGCTCAGTCCGAGTCTGTTTGCTCTGTGTGTGTGAGAGGCTCATTAGAGCCCTCGACTCCCAGCTCAGTCCTTGCCCGTTTGACAGAGCTTTGACCTCTTCATGTTTGACAAGAAAATAGGTCTGTTTCTGGGTCTAAGTCTGTGTGTATTTTACAATCACAACATCGACTGCGCCTTTGCTCCACATTTGAAGTGAGGAAAGAATCGTCTAAGTGTGTGAAAGTGTTGATTTCAATACTTTTCTGACTTGCTTTTGGTATAAAAATGCATATAAGAAAAGCAGCCTGGAGGGGGAAAAAAAAAGTGCTGATGGCACGCTGGCAAGCTTCCCAGCAATGAATGTGGCATCAGTGTCCTCACACTGTAATTTATGGTGGCTGCGGTTCTGTCCTCGCCTGAGCAGATGCAAAGGGCAGCGTCAGAGGAGGCCAGCAATATCCTCAAGCTGTAAACCTGAGAGTCAGTAAGCAACCAGGGAGAGTTGGACAGAGAGCGTGAGAAAAAAAGCAGTTAAACGTGCTTATTACAGGCATCCTTTTCCTTTTTTTCTGCATTTCCTCCTTGTACTTTTCTTCCTCTCCAGCGCACACAGTTGCCTTAATTACATATAATCTGCTATCTAAGAGATCTTCTGCAATTTGTGTTAGAATTTTTGGGGCATTTTTGGGTTCACACTGTATGATCATGGAGAACACTGCAACACCCAAGAGCGTAATGTAGGATGCTGCATTCCACTACTCTCTCCCAGGCTCAAACATTTCATGAACACTGACTCAGTCGAGGGCAGAATACATCCATATTTTTAGAAGAATCTGTCTGATCATGTCACAAAAATGTTTATTTTTAGGTGCAGATGGGAAGTTGATAGAGAAAGCCTCTCATTCTGGCATGATCAACCCCAGCCCACAATGGCAGAAGCTGACTCACAACGGCCCCGTAGCGCAGTTCGAGTACCAAATCCGTGTCAGCTGTGATGAGCACTACTACGGCTTCGGCTGCAACAAGTTTTGTCGGCCCAGGGACGAGTTCTTCGGGCATTACACCTGTGACTACAATGGAAACAAAACCTGTCTGGAAGGCTGGTCCGGACCTGACTGCAACACGGGTAAGCCCCAGTGGGATGGCAGCATGAAGACGGGATTTGTGACTGTGTATGAGTCTTCCAAAACCAGCAGACGGCCTCTCATCTGTGATTCACACTGATTCACTGTCTGTTGTTTGCAATGAGTGACAGCCTTTGCCTCTGAACTCTCACTTTAGTTTTCTGTTTCAGCTCAAATAAAGCTTTTACTCTCCTCTAGGACCAGGAATAATCTACAGAGTCAATTTCTCATTACATATTTCACCGTATTATGTGGCAGGGAATGCATGGTTGTTTGTCGGCAGCAGTGTTTATTCTTGCAGACAGAAATGTCAGAGAGGGTTGTAATTATATTATTTACTACTATAATTAAAATGTGCTGAGAAGTTTGAGTGTAGTTACCATGCCGTAAAATAATTATTCTTTCTCCTCTTCCAGCAATATGTCGACAAGGCTGCAGCACTGAACATGGATCATGCAAGGAGCCAGGTGAATGCAAGTAAGTGCCCCGGCCTGCCCCGTTTGATTTATTGGTCTGTTATCAGTGATTTTACTGCATTATTACCGCGTGAACTGTCGAACACGGCCTGCTCAAGTGCCTTTACTTACTTACCATGCAGGGCAGTGCCAGAAGCCTGTGGTGTGGATCCCCCCAGATATGTAGGGATTGCGTCCAAGCACCAGATCCGTCATGGCACGGATCTTTCTCTGTACATGCTTGGGTTTTTCTGGCCAAGAGACAATCAGTACCAGGGCTTTAACAGAGATATAGAGTGAGCTGCTTGTAAATCTCTCGTGGAGCTTTGGATCGAAGCCTCCAAAGTGAGGAAAGCAGAGGCTCAACTGCCACGATTTCACGTTGGAAATGCAACGCCTCTGACGAGACGAGTGTTATCGGCGAAATGTGTGTGTAACATTCGGATGAGCCTCACAGTGTATTGTTTATGTAGCTAATGGCTTCCTAATGCTGTTTATGCACACAGCCAGAGGAAAAGCCAGGCACAGATGGATATCAGAGCCGGGGCATTGTGTGCAGTAACGGTTCTATCTCCTCCTCATCCTGGAGGAGGCCCTGCACTGCCCGACGCTTCCCACAGTTCAGACATCGGTTGCTTTCTTAGTTGTCTGATTTGGCCGTAAATCAAGCACAGGGACGATCATGTTTGTTCATTTTGTGCAGCAGTGTTGTTGTTCTTCCCAAGCTTTTGACATCATCAGATTTCTTGTAAGTGCCTGTGTGGCCACTGGCAGAACAAGAGGCTGAGCTGCTTTCGTCTCGGCACAGGTGTGGCCATATTTAAAGCTCTGGGTTTTATCTTTGTTTTTGTGCGCTCCTTCAACAAAACTCTCCAAGCAAGCTCCACTACTATTGGAGCCAGTGAGCAGGTTCCCACCATTATGTAGCTGCGGTGTGTTAAACAATTACAGTACATAGCAACCCAAGCTGCATGATAGGGCAGCCTCCCTGTCACTAACTTTATGTCAGTGGAGTCACAACTAATGACTTTCTGCTAATAATATTCCTTTGCTAATACAGTAATAACAGAGCACCTGTGGGTTTTGAAAAGCATTAACTGTACAACATATAGGCTCTTGTGAGTTAGTGGGTTCAGATCTTTATGTGCATCAGCGGTGTTGCACAATGTAATGTCACATTCCCCAGTAATTTGGCTGTGTAATAACTGTAAATGATTTGGGATCCTGCTGGGGATTCCTGCTCCACTTCTCATGGAGAGGATTAGCACACTTTTAAGAATAGCCTCTTTAATCACAGACTGAGGTTTACTTAACCACCACGTTTATTTTTACAGTCTGTCCGTTTCTTGGGGCTAATCAGTGCGGCGCTCCCCCAGAGGGACACTGTGTTTCCTGTCGCTAGGCTGCACAGCAGCAAACTGTATCGCCACTTCGCCACCTTTGAAGAGCTGACTTATCAGTCGGGCTGGATTGCCGTCTTAATTACGGAGCACAGGACAAAAAGGGCGACATTATCAGTGTAATTATGGACCTGGACATTTCAGTGGTCAGCAGGCTGTGTTCTCCTCCTCGGCCTTGGGGCACAAGCCTGACTACTGAGTCATGGGAACCAGGATGAGCAGCAGTGTAAGAGCCGAGAGGAGGGCTCAACACTCCTCTCTGCAAGAATGTCGCCACTGCCAAGCCACAGGCACAGTGTCGTTAAAGGGAGCGTCTGGCCGCATGCTAATGTTAGCTGTGCTAAAGGTCCCATTGGAACTGTAATTTAGTGTTTTGTTTTTTTCTGTTTGGTAAAATGCTAAATACGCCTCCGTTTCCTTGTCCCCAAGTATTGTTTAAAAGCTGTTGCATAAACAGCCTGCTACTTAAAATTCATTTGTGGTCTTTCAAAACGCAGCCCAGTTGTGAGGGCAAGAATACTGCCTCTTTGTTTGTTTCATTTGTGCAGCTCCACGCTGCATATGCTAATTAAATTCAGATTATCACGGCATTGCTTTTCAAAGAATCTAGAATAAAAGGAAGATTAAGATATTAACATTTTCAGATGCCACAGGGATTATCTGTCCGTCTGAATGGTCTGCATGTGTCGCCGTGGCACGTGTGTGTTTATTTTGGCTGACTTCTTATTTTTTGTCCCCATTTCTGGCTGATCTCATGAGCATGCCTCTCTCTCTCTCTCTGTGTGTGTGTCTTGCAGGTGTCTGTATGGCTGGCAGGGCCAGTACTGCGACAAGTGCATCCCCCACCCTGGCTGCGTTCATGGCACCTGTAAAGAGCCATGGCAGTGCCTGTGCGACACCAACTGGGGCGGCCACCTTTGCGATAAAGGTTAGTTTCCTTCCCTTATTTCATTGCTGTGGGAGCAGCCTTTTGTTTTGTCCAAGCTAAAGCTGTATGAAACATTCTGTTCCCAGATCTGAACTACTGTGGCACTCACCAGCCATGCCTGAATGGTGGGACGTGTATCAACACAGGACCTGACAAATACCAGTGTACTTGCGCTGAGGGTTACTCTGGCGCCAACTGTGGGAGAGGTGAGTGTTGCCGATGTTAAGACAGATAAGATTTAGCGCTCTGTTTTGGAAAGTATGGCTGATAACAGGAGGTGTGCTGCTCCTCCTTGTGAAAACCGGAGTTTATTTTCTAACTTATTTTGAATTTACTTTTCTGTGGGAAGCTAAGCAGCTCCGGGACTTCTAGTGAACTTCCCTTTTCATCTCTAATGTAACACTTTTACAGTAAAGCATCTGATTGCAAGGGCTTTCACAACCATTTCTGTGAATAAGAGGGAATGTTTGGGCTCACTGAGCTTGAAGACAAAAGGTCAGAGGTGCCTTGAGTTTGTAATCAGAGGAGATGGTAACTGAACAGTAATCTGTTTCCACTCCTGTGTAAGTGGCCCCCAAGTCAGGTAATCCACCAGTTTGATCCTTAGTGGCCGGTCATCCCTTTGCTCCTCAAGACAGATGGGTGTGGTGCGAAGGTCCAGCTGCTGCAAACACTTACCATGGAGATGATGGTTTTTTCCTCATTAAATCTGAGCCTTGCGGGGCGCTGACAGCTTAACTGCAGAGATGTCAGGAAACCGTGCCCTTCGTAACAGGAGGTCCGCAGACCAGGGGATACGTGGGGCTATTGTAACACAGCGCTGCATCCTTTCCCCTCCCTCCTCCCCTGTGGCATACCCAGAGGTGTCTGCTGATCACCTCCAACTGCCTCGTTGTTCCTTGAGTGAATCATTCACTTTTGATTCATCTGGGACCCGCTCATCCTTCACTGGGCCGCCCGCAAAGGACAAACTCCCGCCCCTCTCCCGCTCTCCCTCTCGCCGCCCTCTCATCTTCTGCCGCCTCTCAGAAGAAAAATGGCAGGGAGTCAGAGGGAAGTCACGGCGCGTTGGTCAGGTCAACTTAGCATGAAAGATGATTTCCTGGTGGCGGGGAGTGAGATGGGGGTCGGGGTTTGAGCGGGCTTTTGGGGCAGTGCAGTGCAGGGGTCTAGTTAATCAGTAAGCAAAAGAGGAGGGAGGTTTACCAAAGATTAGAAGCTGAGGTGCAAGTTTTTGTTTTTTTTGTCAGCAACGGGGCGAAAGTAGATCACATGATTCAACACCAACAATAGCATGATTATAGTTTATAATCACAAAATAAGTGTCATAAACTGCCAAAGTTATTTTCCTCTTGTGACCTCTTTGCAAATATGTCTTTGTCTTTATAGCGGAACACGCCTGTATCTCCAACCCATGCTCTAATGGAGGGAGCTGCTCAGAAACCAGTCAAGGCTATGAGTGCCAATGTGCCCTCGGATGGAGCGGCCCCTCCTGCACTATCAGTAAGATTTCACTCCACCTGCCCCCGCTGAATATCGGCAATGCCCTCATTGAGAATATCACTCTTATTGACCTGCACTTACGTCTCTCCGCACAGATGTTGACGACTGCGCTCCAAACCCGTGCAACCACGGGGGAACCTGCCAGGATCTGGTCAATGGCTACAAGTGCCACTGTCCTTCACAGTGGACGGGGAAGACGTGCCTAATAGGTGAGTCACTCTGTCTCTTTCCACCGCTTCATGCCCGTCAAATGCACGTGCACATGCCGACAGCCGCTTCTTTCCTTCCCTAGATGCCAACGAATGCGATAGCAAGCCATGTGTCAATGCCAACTCATGCCGCAACCTGATTGGCGGATACTTCTGCGAGTGCCTCCCTGGTTGGACGGGGCAGAACTGCGACATCAGTGAGTTGAAAGCTGCAGCTGTGCAACGGGACGCCTGTCTGGCTCCTGCTGCCCCCTTTTTATTTATTTGTTTCCATTCATACAACACATGCTGAATTTAAAGCTGCGACATAGAAGCCGTAAAGCAGCGAAGCAGTTGAGCAAGTGCAGTCTTTTCCTGCAGCGTAGTGCTGTATCATTTCTAGGCCTGTGTGTGGCCAAGGCTGTGGTGATTAGAGGTGGCTCAAAACAATCCCAGAACTAGTTTCACTTGGCAGCCGACGGGATTGCTCAATAGTCTTGTTTTGCACTGATTTTGCAGCCACAATATCCAGCCCTCGCAAAGTGCTCTGTAGCTCCACCAGTGTTTTCAAAGCCTGTACCATGGGAAACACAAAGCACAGACTTGTTTTCAAAGACAGACGATTTAGTCAAGCTGTTCAGAATTAATCGGCAGATTTGTTTTCCCATGCAGATATAAACGACTGCAAGGACCAGTGCCAGAATGGGGGAACTTGTAAGGTAGGTGTTGGTTCAAATGCCATCTAGATTTATCTTGTATCAGTGCTTTGTTTGCCAGCATGTTTGTTTTATTG
>JASGAT010341958.1:0-17265 GCA_030220025.1 Chelon auratus | reverse complement strand
AGTCAGGTATTTTCCGGTATCGGGCAGTCTGTGAGCGTCTGGGGCCCTTGTATTTGTGGTTTGTCCCTTCTTAGTGTCTCTTCAGTTGATTGAGCATGTTGAATTTGCATTCGAATGATTCGGTCTGAGAGATCACTCTGATAAAACTAGAACTATGAAGTTCAAACAACAACATTTTCATCTAGAGCAGGGTCCCCTACCATTATATTAGAGGTGCGCCCCACCCTCCCAACAGCAGCCTTGCCCCACCTTGACGGTCAAGTTAATTTTATTAACCGTGCCAGAGCACAACAGATGAAATTCAAGTTTACCTTTCCTCTTTATTAAACAAACCGAATAGCCTTATGTTATTTATCTTATTTACACGGTGGAACGTCATTTTTGTCTCTACATGGTCATGCATGGTGGAGGTCTGCCCCTTCAAAGCCGGGAAACACTACATAGTAAAAGCTGGCCACTTGAGATCGGATTGCCTAGATTGGATCTTAATGTAAGGTCTGAGCAGGTCCAGAGTGAATAAACTGTACAACAGTTTGCGGCTTCTCCAAGTTTCCTTGCCTCCCGTTGCTCTCCCTGTTTCCCATTTTGAATGATTGATACAACCTCCTGGTATGAAGAGTTCATTCCTCTCACACAGATAGAAAGCATATGTATCTGCTGGTCATTGGTAGTCTTCAAGGTGTGTTTAAGTGCAACTTCTTAGTCAGGCGACTTGAGGTAATGTCACAGTAGGGCTTTGTTGATGCTGTTTCATAGATGTCCGTTGGTGTGTGTGCACCTTTAAATATCGAGGAGAGAAAGGTAATGGCATACTTTAGACCTGCAAGTGTACATATTTGGTCAATAAAGAGTCAATAAAATAATAATATCTTTTAATTGATCATATCTCTGCTGGCTAACAATTTAATCAAAGAGACACATGTCCTCACATTTATGTTTTTTCTATATTAAATTATTAGTTTTGGAAATTGAAAGCACGTCCTTGCACAAATTCCGAGCATGTAGTGCTGTCACACAGGAGAAGAAGTAGTGAGTTAGCATCAAACAGAGCACAGCTGAAATACCCAAGTGTGGGGAACACACACTCCTTGTTCTTGTAGCTAGTTTGTACAAGGGCTACTGAGTAATGGGCCACTTGGGGTTCTCCCAAGGCTACAGCCCAGATGTAAGGTTTAGCCAGCGCTCCCTTTTGTCAGTTGTCAGCCTAATTGTAGTCAAATGAACCCTTAAAGCCTGAGAGTACAGTTTGTGAAGTGGCTGTGGTCATCGTAAGCTGATAGATACAAGGATGGCCAAAAAGTGATAGCAGTGCGCACGGTGTGCTCCAAACCATCGCTGGCAAGCGTTGCTCGGGAAGTATTTATCCCGAGCTTCAGGGTTTAATTGCACCGTTTCAGTCGGGAAATAAGTTGAGAATATAATTTCCTTCGACTCAATGCAAGGGTAGTTGCGTAACATTCATAAGTAATTTCACTTTTCCTCCTCAGCGCTCGCCCTGCTCCCTCACACACACAGGAAGTGTATAATGGGGAGGTGTAATGGGAGATAAAGAGAGGTGATGACTTCCCGAAGCTTTTTTAATCAAGAAGGCGGGCGATGATCCTGGCGAGGAGTCCCCACACATGTGACCCCCATCCCTTCTCTGCGCCGCTCTGCGCACGCACACCGGTGTCCCCACGTGGGCTCTACTGTCGCCACTGTTGACAAATGCATGGCGCACATGGCTCACATGAAGTGACAGGCCTGTTCTCACCAGGGGCCGTATTATTTGGAGATGCAGTGTTGCAGATGAAGGGGAGAAAAGAGGAGGAGGAGGAGGTGTTTTCTCACTCCTCCGTGGCCCCATACCAAGCTCCTCCTGTGGTCCATTCAGTTAGTCAGTCAGTGTGTATCTGTGTGCGTGAGCTGGGTGTCCGCTCTGAGTGCTCTATTATAGGGCCACCTGCTTCCTTTTAAATATCTCATCACTTCCAGTGTGCACTCAGCAAACAGGCTCACTGCATTAGCTGCGGGACGGGGAGAGAGAGAGAGAGAGAGAGAGGTGTGTGTGTGTGTGTGTGTCCGACGTTCAGAGAGAATCGCTGCAGTGCTCACAGATAGTGTACGCTGGACTGTGAGAGCTTGTGTGCGCGTGTGTTTGTGAAGTAGACGTTGTGTTGCTGGCGTTTCCAGGATGCTCACATTAGGCCTCCACTGGCTCCTTCTATCATTTTAATGAATAATGAATGCACGGTCGTCAAAATGCATTTCTCGGCTTTTGGGGTAGGCGGTTTCTGCTACTCTGCTCTGTTATGGCGTGTTACATTTTAAATCCTCCTCTCGTGCTGGATTAGTGTCATAAATTAGTGTCACACTCAAAAAAAAAACAATAAAAAGCAATTCTCAACAGTTAAATTATACCCTAATATCCCCAGTGGAAGAGAAAGAAAAGAAAGCTGTCATGATGATTTTCATGGTAATTTGCGAGATTACAATATGCTAATGTAATAATTACAGTGGATGCTTGGCATTAATCAGCCTCTGCTGGCAGCGTTGTCGTATTTACGGTTAGGATTAGCGCCGCGCCGCGTCACATCGCTTTTACTCCAAATCTCTTTCAGGAGACAATGTTCCTCTTAGGTCGACACAACGAGAGGCTTTAGAAAGGCACGCTTTGTTTGCGATGCCCCTTCTCCGCGAGCGAATCAACATTCTCCTCATTAGACGGAGAGGAGGGGAATCATGTCGTGGGACGATTGGCACAGATCCGTCCGTAACGGCAGCCCATCGCGCACCCATGCGCGGCTGCAAGCTTTTCAAAGAGAAATGAAACATGCATTTAATAGGGGAAAAGAGAAGATGAGGACGCATCCACAGCTACATGCACGGCCTGCATTAATTAAGCCCATTCTTCTGTATCTTTAATGTCGTAATTTATTCATGCACGTGCAGAGCTCCTTATAGTGCAGCACTGTAAATACATAATGTCTCTCGCTGAGATCTGAGCTTCACCCTCCTTTTCTCCCACTTATCATAGAGTCAGCTAATGAGTTATTGGACTAGCAGAGAGCAAGAAGGCCGTACAATATATACACGAGTAGAGAGTCATTATATAAACCTACGCAGCCTCATCTCCAACATTTTTCTTATTCATACAATTTGATTTAACTTAGCAGGAAGCTGCAGTGGACATTTGAATCGGGTCATGACAGTTGACAGTATTTTTTAGTAAAACCTAGACGCTTTCTTTACTTTTTCTTCCTGGGCAGTCAGTTGATAATTTGTCTCATTAATTATCTCTCTCTAACTGATTCGGCTCACCCCGAGGGCGCAGAAAGACAAGCATGTCCCCTCAGTGCTCGCCTCAGGTAGCGCGGGTTTACACAGACTTGCGTCAGTTGCCGAGCCGCAACGCTCCACCAGCCGGGGATGTCCAAGAAGTGAATTCCGCTCTGTAGCTGTGGTCTCGTTGCTGCTGAGAATGGATTTTGACAGCACCGTGTCAAGTGTGAACCCAATACGAAGCCTTTATTGAATCCTCTTACGTGGCTTGCGTGTTAGCTGTGAAGACATCAAAGATTTTGTTTTGCTTAGGGGGAGAGTAGTTGCCTGCCGTAGCTCCATCCATATCAGAATACAAGTCTGGCATTTCATAACAGGGCTTCTTTCAACTGGTACAAAGAAAAAAATACCTCTGCTATTGGATAGTCCGACGACTTAAACTTCAGCATTATTTCCAGGTTTCAGGAGGCCTTTATTTGCACCCACTGATCGTCAGTCTGTGCTTAATATATCATTTGTCAGTGTATTATGATTGCATGTGTTTGGTTAACACTAGGGATTGATTGCCAGGGCTTTTAGCGTCTTCTCCGTGACAGACAGTTCCTCAGGATTCCTCACACCCCTCTTCCTCCTCAGCCTTCATTCTCGTAGTCCCAAAAGTGTTTGCAAACACAGAAAGAGTTTTAGCGCTCGAAGCAACATTTTCCGCCGCAGTAAACAGCTGTTCCAAGTGTCTACAGCTCTTCGAGAGGTCTTACTCCGGCAGTTTGTAATTTATATTTATCGCCAGCGCGTCCAGCTTCGCAATACACAATTACAGCCTATTTATGCAACCCACACAGACGTCCCAGATTGAATCGGATTGGCACGTTGCGCCCTATGCTAATGTTATGCATCTGCGTTGCATTAAGAATTCGAAAACTCGTTGATGCTCAGAAAAATTGGTGCGCTGTATTTACTCTTGTTGACAGAGGAGGGTCGCACACAGTGAAGTTAGAAGATGCTTCTCATATAGCAAATACACAATTTACACACGGGACAACAAGACGCAGTCAATGTCTGTGTCCTCATTTTTTCAGGCAAGGAGCTGCTCAGTCAGAGGGTAGAAATTACAGACAGACCTCTGACTTCTCCACCTTCGCCTCTATTGTTTTCCTTCCTTTTTCAGTTTTCTCTATCATCTGTGAAACGTCTGCAAGATGTTTTGCTGATGTAATACTTCTTTCAAGGGCAAAACAAAGGCTATATTAAATTTATTCTGTATTTCAAGATATCAATAACACAATTTAGTGTTCTTGCACTGGATATTAGTTTTATGAAATTATCGGTAAGCACCGTGTTTATCCGAGATGCGCAGAATCAAACTGCTGAAACTTTCTTTAATAAATGAGTTATTCCCTTTACAGCACAGCCCGTGGAGTTTAGATTTGCACCTCTTTGTTCAGTGGAGAATTGTAAACATGCAGAAACCATATTTGCAGAAAGAAGAGTAGCCGAGAATCTCTGGCTACTGCCACTGAGCGAAAGAAACCATTTAAAGGGGAACTACTGTTTTTTACAACCTGGGCCTTATTTCTGGCATAAAGTACAATCGTTTACTCACCCATATAACTTTTGTGATTTGTATACTTTCGGAAGATAATTAGGTCAGAGCATATCCATACAGTGGGAGTGACTGGGGCACCGAAACGCAGCCTCTAAATAACGCATTATCTGCCACGAAACCCGTTCATTTCACCAATAGTTTACCTGATTGTTTACCTGTAATTTGCTACTGCTAGTTTTTTACAACATGGCTGAATATTTTTCCATTTCTGAGGTTGTGGATGAACCATAGTTTCGCGGCAGATAATGTGTTATTTAGAGGCTGCGTTTCGGTGCCCCAGTCACTCCCACTATATGGATATATGCTTATATACGCCGAATTATCTCCCGAAAGAATACAAATTACACAAAAGTTATATATGTTATATATGGGTGAGTAAACAATCGTATTTTATGCCAGAAATAAGGTGCAGGTTGTAAAAAACAGTAGTTCCCCTTTAAGTAAAGTTTACCTACATTTAAAACATGAAGATAATAACAATAATCCCTTACAAATTACTTGCCGAAATTAGGCAAGGCTGCAAAATGTAAAGAAACAAGAAACCATAGCAGTCAGTCAGCGATGATGAAGGGAAGCCTTGGATTGCTGCCTCTATTAAGACCCGCAGCTCATTAAAGTCTACTCAGCAAAAGACAGAAACCATATTGAACTCCCAGCTAACAAATCAGCGATACAACAGCACAATGAGCACATAAATAGTCAAGAGCTCCAAGTATAATTAAAGTTTTACATCATATGCAGGCCTCCTCAATTTTTCTCGTTTGCGAATATTGACTGAGCCGTCCCAGAGAGTGAAAATAACACGCTAATTCTGCTCTCAGTATAGACAGGAGGATTGTTTACCACCATAGACCACCAGCTTAGAAGCCAAGCAAGAGGATAATTTCCTCACCGGGATCAATAAACTATCACATTATCATTACACTCTCAAAATATCTGCGTCAGAGCGTCAGTTGTAATGGGTTTTTTTTTGTTTTTGTTTTTTCTCGTAGCTTGAGGTGGCAAATCGGGAAGAGAAAGCAGTGATTTGTATCTTCTGCATTCAAGCTTCGACCTGTTTTGGGGCATCAGGGGAAAGATGAAACAAAAAAAAGAACTTTTATTGCTCATCCCTCACTCTGCATAACCAAAACATAAAGTTTGTCCCAATTTTATGTTTCAATATCCAATGTGGTAAGCATTATACAGCATCTTATAAAGATTAAAAAGCAGCTTTACAGTGTTTGAAGTACAGCGACTAATAAGTACAACACTTATTAAATGAGGATGAGCTCACTCCAGCCTCAAAGTTTTGAAAGAAGGCTATTTTCCAAGAGCCAATTCTGATGAGCACCAACAGCTTGCAACAATGGCAACAGGCTTGTGGAGGTGGTAACGGGACGCTAAAGCCGTCACCTGTTGCAGTCGCTGGACTTTGGCACAAACTCGCACTTCAAATTCATTTTCTACTCGATTAGTTTCCCTCTCATTTCACACATTACCTGTTGCCTAAGCTAGGGATTTTTTGCCCCCGATCCTGTAATATTGAGTGTAGTCTGATCTGATCTTAAATAAATAACATTTCCTTCCCTGGAGATTCATAAAGGCTTATTAAGGTAGTGTTGAGATGGTAGCTCATACCTTTGCTCCAGAAGCTCCAGCAGATGGTGAAAACCTGTGTTTTCCACTACAGAAATGGGCTGGTCATCCAACGCCTTGAACTGTGTAAACTTCTGTAACCCTTTTTTGTAGGCGGCAAATTAAGTTGGTAGTGACGAATGACGATCTCCACCTCGCCAATACTCAATACTGATACCAATACTGTCAGCCAGACATCAAAGTACTTTCACACAGCAGATTTTGGTTCCTCTTCTTTGATTTTTGGCAGCTTTGACGCCAGCCAACCACCATCAAATCAGAAGAGGAAGAAGACATTTTGACGTTACAAGGGCATGGTTTTGGTTCATGAAAGACCTAAAATAAATAACAAAAGCATTCGGTATCAGATCGGGACCGAGGTTTCAGCCGAACAAATGAGTTCGTCGGATAGGTCACTCCGATTGGCTGTGAACCAGTACTTGAGAAAAGAAACTGACGTGACGACAAAGGCAAACACAGAAAGCTTTTTTTTTGTTCTAAATCTTCATCTTATATGAACATTTAACTACACAAATACATTCACGTCAACACGATCACCTGGAATGTATGAACTGTTCTGCTTGATTCAGGAGAGGTCAGCTTCATTCACACAGATTTGGAGCGTATAGTATGCGACAGCTGGCTGTTGGTCGTAGTTTTTGTCAGTCTGTGCTTGTGTAACTTCTTGGTGCAGACCCTAGTTGACTGGAACAAGAAAACATCTTTTGAAAAAATTTATCTGATATGTACTTAAGTGTTTTAGTTTGGCCCGAGTCACTAACATGGAGGGGGTATGACTTATGGCCTATGCTTTAGCAGCCACCAGGGGGAGCTCCGCATACGTTGGCTTCACTTGAGGTGCTGTCATAGTGTCCACTTATTTTACTGTCTGTGGTCCAGACACAGACGACATGAAGTCGCCCTTCGTTGTGTCTGCACGTACACTAAAGAATCCCCTCTCCTTTTGTGTCCGTACAGGTGGCGGCCATCAATCCCAGCCACCCGCTCGCCCAAATGCCCCTGCCACCATCCATGAAGAACTGCATCCAGCTGGCTGCCTGCGAGGCCAGTGAGCTGCTGCCCATGAACCCCGACCTCCCCGCGGACCTCTTCACCTCCTGCCTCACAACGCCCATCAAGATCGCCCTCCGATGGTAACGTCTCTTTCTCTCTCTCACCCTTTCTTTTTCCTTCTGTCTGCCAAAACGCTACGCATTAAGGTTCTGAAACATGGAGGATTTAATAAAGATGTGTTCCAGATGGTACATTCAGGATATGTCCTGAATTTATGCTGAAGTAATGAGACAGCTGGGATTATTGTCACCTCGCTGTCAACATTTAGACAGTGTTTTCCATTAATGAGCACAAACAGGTTTGAAGCCGTAGAAGGAAGAACATTTATACACACAAGCTATATGTAATGGTCTTTCTCTGTAAATCTTTGGCTTACCTGTGCTTTAATCCCTGGAATATTTACATATTCCATAGTTTCAAGATTGTGGGTGGTATTTCTGTTAGACTCCTAGATGCTTTTTTTTCTCTTTAATAATCTCTGACAGACACTTGATCATACAGGATGCTGTGTTTCAGTCATGTATTTGTAAAGCCTGTTAGCGGCCGCTCGGACCCCTTGAGGACATTATGATGTGTCCTGCGTGGAGGGCAAACATCTCTGAGCTCCTGCTCAGTATTCAGCAATGATGAGCAATATTCAGCTATGATGAAAAAATGTAGGCCGACATCATCCACAGCGATGCGAGAGTGATGATCCCTGCAGAGAACGCGTCGGTAAAAATAGGTGAAAGATATTCAGGCAAAATGAGTTCATTTGGGAGACTTGGCTGATACAGTGGCCTGATGTAAATGCACCACGATGCATCATTCAGACGACGATGCCGATGGAGCGTCAAGCTGAACCACGGAGCACTTGGGGTTGCATCAGACAGTGTGTGGGGCACTCGGAGTGCGTGGGGCTTGCACTCCTAGGCAATGGTGATTGCATCAACCCCTGATTCCCTGCCAGCTCACACACAGATGTCATTCATGCTCTGTAATTCCACATCCTGTTTGCAGGTGATGATGTTTCTGACAAGTGGGAGAGCCGCTTGAAGAGATACGTTAGAGACAGAGCCGTGGGTATAATACAGTGGTATTGCAAGGTATCGGTTGTGAAAGACATTCATGTAGTTATGTGTGAAATCGTGGAACATAGCCTGAAAGAACCAATATGGAGGTAGCAATCCTGAAAGATGCGGAGAAAGACAGGAAAGTTGGGTTTTATAGTTTATAACTGTAACCACTCCCACCTCTCAGGTACTGACTCACCTTTTCGCATACCAGTTTAAAGACACAGGGCAAAGAGTATGATTTGTGTGTATCAGACTGCTCTTTGTGTAGTGGCTCTAATGTGTCAGCGGTATCAGATGTTTACTTAACGCTCGTCATTTAAATCATGTGTTAAGGCTGCGACACATCAAGAAAATGTTTGGCCAATGTAGGGTTGTAGGCGAACGTCTCTGGCCCTAGCTTTTGCTCTGTGTCCTGCACCGTTGGCACCAATCGGACATTGGTTGTCAGCTTTTCGGCTGGTTGAGCATGTTTAATGGCCCGTTGGTCAGAGAGACTGGCTGATCAGATTAGCAAAGGAATCACAGTTAAATAAACAAATCAAGTCAGTCTAGAGGGCACAATAATTTAAAAACGCCATGATCATGAGCTGACCAACTGATCAACACGATTCAGGAGAGACCAGTGCTGTACGATGGTTTGTAGATCCTTGTAGATCACAGTCCTAGATCTTCCAAGCTTGGAAGACGACAACTTCCCCCCTCACAACTTTTTTGTGGCAGAAAGTTGGGTCTACAACCGCTCCGTCTGAAACTGATTATGCTCCAGCAAAGATCTCCCGGGCCAACCAGCAACACCAATGACATGGCCATGCATGTCATCTGAGTGCCATTGGCTTAAATTTGTTTACAGCTAAATTACTCTGATTTGTTGGAGGACTATCCAAATCCAAGCAGAGGTGTTTTTCTCATAAACTGATAAGAATTCAGCCTGGTTACCCCTGTCCCAGACCTTCCAGTTTCCCCTGATGATAATGATGATGAACACAGACTACTTCCACCTGCTGGTGTGAAGAGTTATTTCCTCTCACGCATGCAGAGATTGTATGTGCCAGTTGGCTGTTGGCTGCAGGCTTTGCGGTGTGTTCAAGTGCAACACACAGGTTAAGACACAGGAGAATTGAGGCGGCGGAGCTGTCAGCCTTTGTGGACGGATGTTCTTTGATGCTGGTCTGGTGCCTTTGGTCCTTAGCCCACAGTAGTCAGCTAGCTAGCCCTTCGAGTTTTCTCTACTTTACTTTACAATGTTTTGACTTTTCATAGGAAAATAATACAATTCACAATGGCCGAATTGTTGAAAAAACACAGTTGAGTGTGTCCTTTGTCAAAATGTTAAAGTGAATTTCTTCATTTAGAGTATTTCATTTTTAAATTACCATTAGGATGCAGCAAAATAATAATATATTTTTTCCTCTTTTTGTAAAGTGTGAAAAGAGCACAGTCATTACTCACAGGCTTTAAAGAGATTTCTTGTTACATGATATCTGGAAAAGCAGGTGAGCACCTCATCTTTGATGCATTACACTTCCTGCTCAGATACAGTCTCTATCGACAGTGCTCGGTTCCCTTTGGTGCCACAAGTCAGCGCTCACCTGCACCGTTTTTTGCATTTTAATGATCAAATTCACTTTGCACCCACTAAAAGTCACAGGGATGATTTTTCAAGAGGAAGATTTTCCACAGAAAACTTGAAACTTTTTGTGTTTTTTAATGGGTGAGAGTGAAAATGACAGGCCGCCTTCAGGAGGTGCCCTACTGGTAGCCAAATGCTCCTTCTCTGTCATAAATGTTGAAGAGTTTCGTTCGTCTTCCTCTGCTCTAAATCCACATCCCGCCGTGACCTTCAGCATAATGAGGGCTCAGTGTTATGCCATTAATATTGATATCCCGTACCAGCGTTCCCTTTCAGAGAACACGTTGCTAAAAGGCTGCTGGATGATATTGACTGAACTACCCCTTAATACCTTTAGCCTCCAAAAATGGATGTTGTGTCTTGCAGGGGAAAGTTGGGCTGATCTCTTCTATTAAAGGCTCAGTAAGGTCAAGCTTTGATGGTTTGTACTAATAAAGTTTAACTTGTTAGCTGGGAATAAATCAGGGGAAATGTAGACGTCCTCACTTATATTACATAATTATAAATATTACATAAACACCAAAGCTTTAAAAATATTAGAATAGAGAATGACAAATATATTTACATTACTGTTTTTACTTATTTGTCCTCTGCTAGTACAATGTCAGCCTCTGCTCTCCTTAATCCTGTAGTCTTGTTGGAGGAGACACTGTGTACTTCTGAGGGACTTCACTAATTCCTGCCTCCCTTGGCAGCTGCGATAGAGAAAAACTATTTGATGTCGAATTGAATATGAGATTATTGAATCATCTCAGTGCTTAAGGGCCTCCTCTCTAGAATAAACATGTCTGCAGCGCTGCTCTGCACCAGACTGCTCTCAGACCTGGGCGTCTTTACGAGCCTCCGAAGATGCTGCAGCTCCCTCGCTCGGCTTCCTCCCTCTTCGCTCTCCTTTCCCGTTGGCTCATTATTTTCTAAACGAAAGCATATCGAGCTGGCCTCTCCTTAATTTCACACTGTCCCGGAGTGAGAATCGGGGAGAAGGCGAGGAAGGTATGGGGTGGAGTTTGGCAGGGTTGGTGTGCGGAGGATTCGCTGATGTGCCGGCTTACCGTGACTTTAAAACTTTAATGAGATGCATTGAGGGATGGATGATGGGGTTTACAGAGAGAGAGAGAGAGAGAGAGAGAGGGAGGGAAAAAGAGAGAGAGTTGGGGAGAGGCAGACAGAGTGAGCGCATGTGTACCTTTCATTGCTCAGCTGAGCAGAAAATCATTACTGATGGAGCGCCATCTTCAAGGGATTTCCCCGCTGCTGCTGCTGCTGCTGTGGTGGATGGGGAGGAATGGAGGAGATGTGCATCTGAAAATAGAGGGAGGGAGGGAGGCTTGGTGTTGCCAGACTCGGTTCTTATCAGAAACGCCATTAGGATTTCATTATGGGGCTTTGTTTCAACTGATAGTCCTACGACCATTCGGAATCATTTTATTGTAAACAAATTAAACTCCATGGCGCCCAGATGACATGTATGACTAAATCGCTGTTTCTCTTCTGTCCATCACCACACAAAGCCCCCCCCAAACGACTCAACTGACCCAGCCGATTGTCACCAGAGCATAAGCAGTTCCCAGTGGAGACTCCAGACCAACTTTCCTCCAAAAAAAAATTGCAGCCAGAGAGGTTGGTCTGACTTTAAGGCTGGAATGACACAGGAAAGGAGAGAGAGAAAAAGCGTGGATGGACTAAAGCTCATATTTTTAGCAATGGTATAAGAGTGGCTCTGGGGATCGCTGTGTCAGTTAGTCTTATGGTCTGTTGCTTGGTCAAGTGGAATATCACAGCTCCTATTGTAGGGATTGCATTGAAATTTCACCATCCCGTTTCCCCAAGGAATTCAGTGATCCTTTAACTTGGCTTTTCATCTGGCGCCAGCTGTGCAGAACGATGAATCTCCTGTATACGTTTCCTGAAATCATATGTTTTCATTTGTAGCTAATATCACTGCAGGCAGGTTTGTTTTTTTTTAGCGACTGAACGACTCATTTTGGTAGCTGTAATGTAATTAAAATCATTTCTCACTTCCACCTCTTCATTAAATCTGTATGATAAGTGCACAGTGAAGAAATCTGAAACATATTTTTCTCCAGGAACGCAGGCTGCTTGGTTTACATTTTTTTTCACTTACAATCAGTATACATTTTCTTAATGTAACCATCTCAGTCTTCAGACATCTTCATGAAACTCTTTTCTCAATGGGTGAGCTAATATTAGCACCACCACCGTGTCTGCAGCACTGCCTTCCAGAGCGTGCAGCTTGGTTGTGGACTCTTGTCAAACACGGTCAGGGAGAGATCTGAACTATCAGTTCCTGACGGGCGTAATTCAGCCTGTCAACACAGGTCAGTGTGTTCTCCGGTCTCTTCAGTATTGCTCAGATATATACCACCAGCTCTAGGCTCACTACCTCTGCCTCCAGGGTCATGTGCTTAACTGCATATGTGTAAATAATTATGCACCGCAGGTATGTTGTTAATACAGCCTTCTTTGACAGCCAAACTCTGGCAGGGTATCATTATCTTCATGTATGCACATATGAGATTTTAATGAAATGCTGCAGGCGGGATCACATCACCACGTGCTGGATTCCTTTCATTCCCCCGATGCACACTCGTAGCGCAGCCTCGTTGTGTTAATTGACAACAATCATGGCCGTGCCTCCTGTTTCCAGCTTCTATAGGTGAAACTGGTAAAATGATGTATTCACAAGAACATTCACCCCTGTGTTCTTTATTCTGGAGCCTGTGATTTAATATATGTAAATTACTTGTAAAAACGTTGACACGTTCATCTCCCCCCTGTTATCTCTCGATGTAGGTTCAACCGCGGAGGAAACGGTTACGTAATGCTGCATATGCTTTCACTTACTAGTTTCTCAAGACCCCTCTGGGCATTTGAAGAGAGCAGCGGGTTTACCTCAGAAAACTCTGCCATACATGCTGAAAGCAAAGGCTGAGAGCTCTGCCTCTTCTGAAGTCCCACCGTATTGTTTGAGCCTGATCAGGAGGAGGGTTTCAGGACAGCTTAACATCATCATTATCTGATCTCCCCAAAAGAGTCCCCAAAAGTAGCAGGTTCTCTGATGTTTGTTGGTTTATCGGCTGATTCTGTGCACCACATAAATAATCTGCCTTTTGCAGCGTGCTGTGTTCGCTGTGTTGAAGAATCTAGGTTATATGTGCACGCTGCGCACTGAGCAAAGTTTACTCAGGTTGTGTTTGCAGTTTCTTGTTATCGTCACTCGGGTTAATATATTGTTTGTTTTCTGGAATCGGAAAAAATCCTCTCAGGATTTGTGACATTTTTGATGGCAGACAGTTGGTCTGGAGTCTCCTCGTCGGGGAACTGATTATGTTCCTGCAAAGATCTGCCAGACCAATCATATCGTTTTGGCAGGTTTTATGTGGTGATGGACAGAAGAGTAATGGTGATGTAGTCACACACGTCATCGGAGCGCCGAGGAGTTGAATTTGTTTGCAACATAATGGCTCCGATTTGTTCGAGGACTATCCAGTCGATCATCCAGTTGGTCATTCCAGATACTCAACTAATGACGGACCTCTCATATATGTTTCGTCAGTCATCTGTTTCCAGCTTTTCTTCCACCTTATACCACTTCTTATACAGTATTATTTTTATGCCTCCAAGCTTTAGCCATGGCCTGAAGAGTTATGTTTTTTTGGATTTTCGATTTTTTGGCGGTGATATCTTAGGAAGACCTTGACGGAATTTCTTTAAATTTGGCACAGACTTTCATTTGAACTCAAAGAAGAAGTTTATTTGTCAAAATCCAATGTGATCTCACATAACTTTGGCTCAGCTTGTCACACGAATGTTTAAGTGAAATGAAGTGACTTCAAGTTGGCAGCTGCAAATAATCACAAGACTAACTTAGTTGGGAGTTAAAAATCAGTCTCTACAAATAGACACAACACTCCACCTCCACATAATTATATCATTTTCTAACATCAGCTGATTACTGTACATCAGTTACACGAGATTGAATTTGAATCTCGGGCTTACAGTTGTGAGTCGGAAAACCTTTCCCAGTTAAATCACCGAGGCTGCTGTCACAGCTGTTCCATTATTCACCGCCGGAGCTGCTCCAGGATTTCTGCTATCACTGAGAGATCGCTTCTCTCTGTCTCTGCGATGGTCCACTGAAAAAAGAAATATATGTACAGATTAAAAATGTCCCGGTGCGATCTTTCTCGTGAGAATTGTTTAAGGTTTACAATTTATGGTGCTAAATGCGAGGTCAGCATACTCAGGAAATGTCTTTTAATTTGCCTAGTGTGTCCCGTATAGTGCTAGCACTACACTTTGATGTTAACTAATGACGCGTGTTTCTATGCTGATCAGGTAGGATCATCTACATCGTCACATTTGTGTATTTATCTGTGTTCGATTAAGCATTGGTTTCTACATTTGCTTGTATTTCTTACTGTTTGTTAAAAGTTACCGTAGTTTGCTCCTTAATCTTCCTCTGGCGCAAGAATAAAGTTCTATCTTATCTCGTCTTATTGGTGATCACAAGGAGCACATTGATCAAAGTGAATCATCTGAAATGTTCGGTTGAAACAATCAGCTGTAATGGTGATTCAGAGGCTGCTGACATTTAAGGAGTTGCTCATCATGAAACCTATGTAACAATAAAATATTGTCTTCTCTCTGTCTTTATAGTTGTTCTACTGCAGAATCTATTTTACCGCAAATACCATTCGCCATTTAAGTTAAGATGTTGAATTAAGCTGATTTGCCGAAGGAATGCTTTTCATTTTAGTGCCAAATACTTGTGGTTAATTTGAAATGTGGCTTTGCACGTTTTGCATCTTTGTCCGTCACAGTACCACAGACTCAGACGTTCCATAAATCTGCTTTGGGGCTCTCCGACAGCTGTTTTCTCCGCCTGGATAAACAGCCAAGCTGTCAGGATTAAGAATAAACACACTTTATGTGGCTAGCTTACTGCGTAGCTACATCCATGAACAACAGGCTTCAATGACATCAACAGGTAGTTGTAATGTGTCTTACAGAAATGTATAATTCATGCAGTGAGCCTTGACCCCAGACCGACTCTCCCCACCCACACCATTTTTGCAGCGAAAAGTTGGTCCGTGATCGTCCGTGATTTTTTTTTTCTTTCTGACATTTTGGTGCAGGTTGATCTGTAAAGAATCAAATAATCCTCCTCTAAAACTGCTCTGGCTGTTGTTTGAGCTTTTTTACATGAAGTCTATTCTAGCCTTGGTTGTCTTCAGGTTTGCGAAGGGTTAGTATCTCGTGGTTAACCCTCTGTATTTGACATACACTGATCAGACATAACATTATGACCACCTTCCTAATATTTTGTAGGTCTCCCTTGTGCCTCCAAAACAGTTTTGACTCATCAGAAAATGGACATGGGAACTTCTGAGGATGTCCTGTGGTGTCTGGCAACAGAATGTTGTTAGTGGGGGCCCTTTGGTTCCTATGGGTTGAGTGGGGGGACCTCTGTGGATCAGGCTTTTTCCAGTACATCCCACAGATACTTGATCAGTTTGGCGTCTAGTTTGGAGGCCAGGTCAACACCTTGTGCTGTTCTTCATGTTTTTTTTAGTTGTTCCTCAACTGTTTTTGTGTGTGTGCCTGTGTCAGGCTGCATGCTACTGGGAATGGCTGCTGCCATCAAGGAGCGTCATTGCTATGGGGTGGGGGTGCCTGGTCTGGGCAACTTTCAGGATATCCGAACAGACAAACAGCATCAGTACTCAACAGTTGAACTCAATCCAGTCACAACCCAGAAGTTAAAAGGCTCCTAACGTCCAAGAAATTTCCCAAACCTCAAATAATTTAAACCTGTAAGAAATATTTCATACTCAATAGATTTTTAAAGTTTTCCTTTAAAATGGCAAATCCTGAGACCATGTTAGCCATCGGCATGCATTTTCATAATAATACTCATGAAAAGTACCAGGCATGATGTTATTAAATGTTGGCAAATGAACAGGATTTTCATATAAAGGTGTTTTCTAAAGTTCTGAGACTGGTATATCTGAGGTGGATTGTGGGTCAGTGACTGAACAGATTACGTTTGAGAGCACCCAGTAGCTCTCAAACATGACTGATAGCGACTGGTGACTGGGGACTGGAAGGCTGATTGAGGGAGTAATGAGCTGTAGGAGACGGCCGGCTCAGCGGGGACCCGAGGAGACTGTCTGCTCATTCCCGCTTCTCCTCTTCCTCCTCTATTTGCCCTGGGAGGTGTGTCGTACTTTCCACACACAAGATCCACTTCATTTCCCCGCTCAAAGTTTAATATGTACATGCCCACTCCCACGCTATCCGCTCAGCGCCCGCACACTCGCTCTCTCTTCTTCGCCAATCCAATTAAAGTTTGTCCACCTTTGCTCTCCGTCGGTAATAATCCCTCAATTTCCTCTTCATCTTCCTCGGCCCTCCAGACCTTCTGCATTTCATTCATTTCATCTGTCTGTTATTTGCGTCAGAGGAATGTTTATAACTCGCCCGGCCATAGCTGTTGGTGCGTTCCAACTTCTTTCAACAATTCTTGGGTCTTTCACTGACTCTGTGTGGATTTGAAATCCTGCTTTCTCTTGGTCTTTCTTTTGCGTTAACTCTAGGACATACAGTAACCTCTCCCACCTCTTCCCCCTTCACTTTCAACAACAGCGACTGAAACTTTTGTCAAAATTTCACCGAAATTTCGCCAAAGATGAGTTATGCAAACGTTTGTATCTCTGAACCCCCTCAGTTAAAGGGGAACTACTGTTTTACAACCTGGACCTTATTTCGGGCATAAAATACAGTCATTTACTCACCCATATAACTTTTTTGTATTTCGTATTCCTTCGGGAGATATTTAGATCAGCGTATATCCATATAGTGGGAGTGAATGGGGCCCTGAAATGCAGCCACTAAATAACGCATTATCTGCCACAAAACTCATTAATTTCATCAATATTTTGTTATCGTACGCTAGTGCTATTCCCCGTTGAGTCCGGAGTTACCTGTTTTCATCATAT
>JASGAT010341953.1:0-10428 GCA_030220025.1 Chelon auratus | reverse complement strand
GTTTTTGGTAATCCAACTGATTACGTTACTGATTACAAAAATTGCCATGTAATTTGTAGTCAGTAATCGATTACATTTCAAAGTAATCTGACCCAACCCTGGGTGGAACAGGAGATTTGCATCATGGATGTGCAGCCGACAAATCTGCAGCAACTTCGTGATGCTATCATGTCAATATGGACCAAACTCTCTGAGGAATGTTTCCAGTACCTTGTTGAATCTATGCCACGAAGGATTAAAGCAGTTCTGAAGGCAAAAGGGGGTCCAACCCGGTACTAGCAAGGTGTACCTAATAAAGTGGCCGGTGAGTGTATATTGAAATAATTAATCGGATAGATGAATCGGCTAATCTAAAAAATAATAGTCTGAAGCAACCCTATATGGAAGCAATGAGAGTGAACAATAAAGTTGCGGGCCAGTCATCTAAACAGGGAAGGAAATTGAAACCCACTAAAAAGTTAAGTCAAACTGAATAACACAGCAAATTTAGTTCCTAATCCTTTTGTCATTTGATAAAAATATCACATAAGTTACTTCCTGACCATCCTTCACCAGTATAATTTGTGTATTTTGTTACTTTAAACTATTTATTTCCTCTGCAGAAGTCTATGACATTACCATCTGGTGAGTTTATATTTTCAACACTTCCTGTATTTTGACAAATCACTGAAATGGTCAACTGGAAAATAATTTATAGTGCAATAGACGAAGGCTTGAAAAAAAAAAAAAATACACCTGGCCTTTTAGACATTTTGTCAAATTGTGGACAACAATCACGCTGCAGAAAATAGACTGTGTCCACTGAGACTGTCACTGCACGTGAGGCTCTTCATCACTTGTATCCATTTGAATAGCAAGGCCCTGTGTGCTATCTGTGATGCCCAGTAGTGATTGTGTGTCAATCTGGATGCTATCTGCTCTGGGTGGTCAAATAGGAGGATGTAGACGATAAGCATCAGCTAGTGGATCAATAGGAGCCTCTAAAAATACATAATCTGTTTGTGAGTGTGCATGTGTGTATTTCTGTGACACAGTGGCTACATGACAGATAACAAGAAGCTATTCAGAATGTCCTGCGCTCTCATCTTCTCAGCCTGCAGGATCAGAATTTGATGAATTTTGTTTCAGCTTATGAATAGAAAATGACAAAGTGCTCCTTGTCACGTGGGAGCAAACCAAAAACAGATAACCCATTTTAGACTATGACCCAGTGAATAAAAAGAGATCTCTGTGACCCATCTAAGAATTATCCAACCCTTCAAGGTCAGTAGGAAAGCCAGTGAGAAACGCACCAACTTTCCTGTCACATATATGCATTTTTTCACAGTCTTGGGAAAAGAGAATGAGTTTCTTGGTCCCAGAGGTCCTAGGTTGGAAAAGTTTAAACATTACACACCCCGGCAAACTTCACAACAAAAGATAGTGGCAGTATCTAGTATGCAAATTCACTGGGGCCAGAAAACTTTTGAAAAGGATCACACCTCTTTGTGAGACCCGTTTCATCTTTTATTTCAGAATTGTGACTCATCCCCTGTGCTTCATTTTAACTAGAATACTTTTCATCTATTTTGCTCAAATGAACAGAGATCCTCAGTCATAGTCTCAGGTGGAAGCAGGGCAGGCACCCCATCGCAGCATACCAGGAGCTCCTCTGTTGAATAAAAGACGCTTTGAACTGTGCTGGAAGCCTTTTGGAGTGTCCACCCACTCTTCGCACTCCTTTACCATAGGGGATAAGGAGCGAGAGGGGTGAAGCCGTACACATAAAGACTTCATGCTGCTATGAACTGAAATTCTGAGACTTAAATAAATGTATGAACATAAGCAACACCATGGCTTTATTACAGCTTAAACAGAGAAGTTTTTATTTTTAAGTTGAGGAGAAAAGTGGATTGTATACCTTCATCCTCTTTAATCAAAGCAACTTATTACCTTTTCTTGCTACCTCAAGGGTAACCTATTGTCACACACTAAAAAAAGGAATGTACACTGTTACTGTAACTTCATTAGCAATACCAATCTAGCAAGACCGCAGAATGTGTCATACAATACTATAACAGAAAGTGTTATACGAAGATGCTGCAGGACTGGAGAAAAGACGGGAAACAAAATGGCCTCACATCTAGAGTAGAACTATAGCTATGTATAAGTGATTAGGCTTTAAAGAGTTTGCCAAATCATCTCTGTTAGCATAGAACAATGGACTGAGGAGAAGTGATACCCTTGTTAATGACTCTCCTAATGGCTCCTCGTCGCACCATTCAACAGTTTGATGGCCATTACAGTTACCCACTGAGACTGTGAGCACCATAAAAAATAAAATAAAATCTTCCAAAAACAATTTTCCACTTGTGATTACTCATGTGTCTTCAGAGCAGATGTGAAGTGAGAGTCATTAAGCCACTGGAATGAGGGATGTAAGGTGAGATGAGATAAACAACGCAAGAAATCCTGATATGAACTCAATAGTGAATATAAACTGATTTTACAGTTTACATATAGTTGTAGATAGTTTACATCTATTAGACTCTTAATAATAATCAATAAATACATTAAATCTTCCCTGTTGTGTAAATGTCACATTGAGGAAAAAAACTAAATAATTTAAATTTCTGAAATCACTTAGAATTCTCTGTGACTTAATCATATGTGACATTTGAATATTAGTCTTTTGCAGACAAATATAAATTCTGTAACTTGAAAGTAAACTTACAACAGTGTTAAATGGAATTTAAGCGGCCTGGCTTCTAGGCAAGATTAAAGTAGGGCAGATAGCATTTGATAAATGAGATGGAATTATTGAGTAGATGCTAAGGAGACACAAGTTACGTGTGGTGTCACAACCCTCGAGTATCCTTTCATCTCCTGAATGGTTAAGCATATGTCACAACCTCCTCCTAGTCCTCCGTGTTTCTCCTCCTTTCATTGACTTGATGCGTCTGTTCTCTCCTTCTGTTAATACCTCTAACATGGATATCCCTAATTTTGCTTACTTCAGCGGATCAACGCTTCTTTCACTTTTTATTTCCTTTCCCATAACAACTTCTTACGCTTCCTTTGTCTATGCCTTTGCTCTTATCACACCTCCCTCTCCTCTAGCCTCTGATTTGTTAACTGCTAAATTGTTAATTCTTATTTCAGTATACAAACTAAGAATACAATTCACTATTATTATTGACTTTAAGGAGTTTGGTCCTTAAAGTGTGGTCCAATGTGCTATAAGACCACTGGTACAAGTTTAATTAGAAGTGAATCTTATTCACAACTCTGACCTTTCGTTTGAGAAAGAACAGTTAAAAATACTTCAAGCAATGTTCTCATGATATTGTGTTTATCTGTTTGTCCAATTCTGATTCTTAAGCTTTATTCCAAACAACCTTCTGAAACATAATCAGAGGTGATATTAGCACATTTTAGTTTACTTGTTAACTGCTGAACTGGTGGGGAAACAAAGGGAATCAGAAAATGCATGTTCATAGTTTTAGCGATACAAAGGAAAACAATTCAGTGTTTTCCTCCTTTTTTTTTTTTATTCATAGAAAGTGTGGGCATAGTTTCATAAATGTGTCCCTTGGTCGGTTTAGAATGCTTGCTTCTTCTCTAACAACTAGGCCACAGCCATACTCCTCCCCTTATGTTTCATTGCGGATGCTCCACCTTTCGCTTCTCATCTCATCTGTCTCTCTCCATTAACCACGGCAACGATCAGAGAGGCATCTGGAGATGCATCTTTAAGCTTTAATACACTTTGAATAATTAACACATGTGTCATGTGCACATGTGCGTCTGCACACACACCGATACACACACGCGAGTGTCTTTACGACACTCACACACAGTTGAGTTTATCAGTGGCAGGCAGCTCCCCGAGCCAGGGAGACCCAGAGGGAAAAGGAAAGCTTGTTCTGCGCCAGCACCATCATCAGAGCCTCCGAGCTGGGCAACACAGAGTTGTGTACCAGTCTGAGTTCCAGCCACCAGAAACAATGGAAAGACCGCTGTAACTCTGACACCCTTAGCTGAAAGACACAAAGACAAGGTGTCTGACTCCTGTTAATTGACTTGTTGAGGTAATGAGGGAGTGGGTGAAAAAGAGGAAAGAGCTCAATAGGCAAGAGATCAAAGAGTGTAGCTGTAGCCGCAGCATGGTGAGTTTACAAAAACATGTGACCATCTGACCAGATAACTCATCATAGTAATACATCCTCTAATTAGCAGCATGGAGGATAACTCTGATCCACATATCTATAAGCTTACCTTCTGTATAACTGGAACCTAAAAGCCACTGCTAATGATTATCAATGAGGCTAGGCTACAAAGCCACTGGTTCGCCCCCCGGTGGAGCAGCAATCCATCACTGACGTACTGTATTTTACAACCGTGTAAGAAGGTCAGGCTTCCAGGAGGGGGAGGAGGAGGAGAGAGTGGATGGAAAGAGGGAAGAAGACAGAGATGACAAAGGATGAAATGGGAAAAATGGGACTGAAAAGGGAAAAAGGGAGGGACAAAAGAGTAGACAAATTTTGAATGCGGTTAGTAAGGAAATGCAAGAAAGAAAGAAAAAAAGAAAAAAAAGAAGGAGCACAGATGACAGTGGGAACTGAGTTGCAGTTTCTCACACTGAAAAGGTCAGTTTGTTGCTGGTTAACTAAACTGTTTCATAGCGGCCGATGCAGAACATAATGAGCACTTCTTCTGACAGAGTTGGATGACTTCACTCAGGCAGAGTCTTTATGAATATATCGGGCCTAAATCACAGAAGCTAAATCAAGATCTACTAGAAGTTTCACTCTCCTCAACTGTGAATGAACAAATAGCAGAAAAAGACTCGTCAAAATGATCAACACCTCAACAGTCTTTGATGCCGAAAAAGAACAACTTGACATAGCAGGTGTAAAAGTGAGACTTTACATGGCAGTATTCAGAAAACACGGAAAAAATTCTAATGGCTTTAACTGGTACTGGTAAGATGATTGTGATCCAGGAAGACCAGGGTAAAGATTTATAATAAATAATCATTAAGCGAAAACACGGTTGAAAAGCACATACTGTATGACTCAGGACAGGACAGGCAAACCAAGTAATTGTTAGCCATGGGGAAAACATTTAGAAATGGGGGCATATTTTGCAGTGGCAACCATAAAACCCCTCCAGGGCCCCCCTTCTATCTACCCTATGACAGATTTAGATAATTTGGACTTGTGGGACAGCACATTTGTCCGACATGTTCTTAGTGGTTTGTTGGTAAATTGGTGCGTTTGTTGTACCCAGCTGTGTAGACGTGTTAGGGTCTGATCAACAACCACCACCTAAGGTCATGACTAAAAAGTCGTACACATTTGATTGGTGCTGCTGACTGGCATGAGTTCCACAAACATTAACAGCAAGGAAGCACCATCCATGACTTTAGTCCGTACCAGAAAGACTTACCATGCTGATAGCATGCTTGGAATGTTGAGTGAACCCAGATAGAGTAATGGCGTTCAGCAGCTCTCCTATCAATCTCCCCTTTGTTATTCAGCAAAAAGACCTAGCTCTGTCCATATATTAACGATATTTTTACATCCTGCCTGTTTCACTATTCAATATTTGTGGTTGGAAATACACAAGAGTGTTACCTTGGCAACCACAGCCTGTAATGTCCACTAGCAACCAACTGTCGACAAAAAATCAATACGTGACAAACTAATTGCTTTGTATACAGACGGGGCTTAAAGATGAAATGGTTATTGCATGGAGCATTTGACACACACGCAAACACATCCCCACAAACACAAAACATAAGTCACTTCCTGTCAGTGTTCCCGTCAGGGGGATGTTATTTGGCAGCTATTTTCTGTCTCTGCTGTCAGTCATATGTTGCACTAATTTATTTGTGGGACATGTCCTTAGTGAAAAGCAACCACATGCAAAATAAATGAATGACGTAATTACGAAGCAGGTGAATTGCAATCAATAAATGAATAAGCAGGGAAAGTTGTAGAGAGCAAAATGAATGCATGGTTTTAATAAAGTTTTATTTTCCTATTTCCTTGAATCTAAATGAAGTCATTTGAACTAACCCTGGGGCCCAGCGCCGGCCCAGACGGTTCTACCAGCCCAATGCTGGGATTCATCGAAGCAGAGCAAATTTGTTTGTCTCTGTGTTTGTTTCTACTGGTGTTTGTTTCTCTCATTGTTTGTGTTTATATGCATTTCCGTTGATGGCCTTCTCAAGTGTTTCGCCTTCTCTGGCAATTTTCTGCCTGGTCGCCTCTAATGTGCCTCTGTGTTTATCTGCTGTCACAACACAGCTGATTTATATGTATTTACAAATCTGGGAAGTGACAGCAGAGAATTTACTTACTTTAAGAAAGCTAAAATTTATACATTAGTGGTTATCTGCAGGTTATCTGGTTTACATGTATGTGGAACAGTCTTTGTAATTTACCTATGCTGCAGATTCACAAATGCTATGAATTTTATCAGATATGAAGTGAAGTCAGCCTCAAGAAATATGACAAATGCCTTCGGGAATATAACCAGTGTAGTGTGAATTCAATCACTTTGGCAACTGACTGCTAATGACACAGGGGGAAACTTTTCCAGGCAGCAGTGATGGGCAATATTGCTTTCAGCAGGGGCTACGAACTGGCAAATTGGAACAAAATCAAGGCTAGAGGAGATAAATGTGTGACGACAAAACTGCCACTGCTGGCCTAAGTGAGCATATGCATCGACGGTGAGAGACGGTGAGGGTACATCAAAAGACACGCACTCATCACAAAAGCCCAAAGCTGTCTCTTCACTGTCTGCTGTGTTAATAACCATAATCTATGTAAGGTTGTGCTAGCGCAATGTGTGAGTGTACGTGTGCGTCTATCGAAATTCAACAAACCCTCCTAACATTCAAAGTGTCTTGGTAGCCATGGCAACGCCTGCACCAAAAAGACAGGGCAGTATCAGAAGAAGAAAAACAAAAAGAGAACAAAATATGAAAGCTTGATTGGTGCGGCTCTCCAGACAAGACGAGGCTGCATGTCAGCATGGTGTGTTACAGAAGGGCGTAACGTGACAGGGTGTGTGGAGTCAAGTGTTATCTTTCCCCTCATCCACCCACGTACAAATATTCACACATAAAATTCCTCAAATTGCAACCCCTTTAGGAAGTGCTAATAACATACACCTCCCTCTCTTATGAAATTCTACATATTATAAGTTAAAGACAGTGATGCACACACATAAGCATACAAACCTACCTACCTATTTGAACATGTGTATGGGAATAAACAAGAGAGAAGCCAGAGAGGAATATGAATGCCATCCATACACCACATAAAATGGGAACAAGAAAAGGAAAGGTGACAAGACAAGAGTAAGAAGAATCTGATGGATGAGAAAATATGCATGCCATTTTAAACAATGTTACTTTCTGAAGACACTTGTGCTTGAGCGTATGTATTTTTGCATTTGTGCCAGAGCCAGTGAGAGACAGAGGGTTTGACGAAGACAGAGGGACTGTGAAAGCCAGTAAGCTCACGGGTGAATGAGGGTTTTCATGCAAATATAACATTTGGGAGGGTAGAGCGCACGTCCATTTGCATACTCATTCACCCCGACTTGTTTATAAGTGAATAAATCCAGCGCCTTTTAGAGTACAACATCTGCTGCTGGGCCACTCGCGGCAGTATTCAGTCATACACTCACACATACACCCCTAGATTGTGTGCTGGACTCACCCGCACCCTTCGCATTACTATGCCGCTGTGTGTGTGTTTGCACAGGCATTAATACTCATGTGTTCATGCTTTGTATGCCCGAATGTGTTAGTGAGTTTGTGAGAGAATGTTTAACAACATGAGCTCATCAGTGTGTGTGATTGTATGTATGTGTGTGTGTGTATGTTTGTTGTCAAACCCTCACCTCCGAAGTATTGACTCGTCCCTCCTGGAAGGAGCAGTCGCTGGCATCCTGCGTGCACATGTGACGATATTTGCACCACTGACAGGGGAAGTTTCCGTTAACGCATGACAGGCACCTGAAGCAAGTAAGAATGTGAGAACAAAAGACATTTTTTAAAGCTACAATATAATCTGCAACATTTACATTTATCACCTATTTGTACCAATTTTCTTTCTAATTCCTTTTTGTTTGTTTGGTGAACCATGGTGTTTTGTTTCCACAAAAAATCCCTATATATAATTCTGTTATAAGCAATTTCATGTCATGTAGATGATCAACGTAATTTTGGAAACATTGTGGCAAGAATGATTTCCAAAACTCTTTTGATAATAGACAAGGGTCAGTCATAACCTACATTGCCACACACAATGAGATGACCACGTTATTTTGTTACAGGTGCAGCAGTCTTATTTTCTACGTTTCTTGAAAATCATAGGCTAGATGTCCTGAGAGCATGTGTAGTGCATTAATTTGATTCAATTAGAAATTCAGTTCACTATTGGAAATAATACTAAAGGCATTGTTCTAAATATATCTAATTGTTGCTCTCATGGCTTGGTAAAAACAATCATATCCTAAGCGTTATTTACATGAAACCAAATTAAGTAATAAATTCAATCTATTTTTAAAGAAGGTTTAAAGGGGACAAAGTACGGAATTCTCACTTTTGGAGCTTTTTCTACATTTAGTAGCGTGTGTGTCAAGTCTCGTCCTCAATTAGGTCATGTTTCCTTGTATGCTGTCTTCCTGTTTTATTATTTTATCAGAAAAGCTGATAAAAAATCCATGCAGTCAGTTTATTATCAGTAGACTGAGAGTGAAAATGTGTCATTCAGCAAGCCGTTTCAAATTTGAGCCATGTGTGACATAGATCATTTAATGTGAACATAAGACCCGCCCCTGAATCCTGTCCCTACACGGCTTCAGACCACCCCCTCCTTCCCCTGTGCACGGGTAGCGACGACGCTAGCGAAGCCCCATTTAATTTCAGCAAGCATCGGATACATATCGACAATGAAGCAGTCCTGGCATGTAAGCTGCTCTGTGCTCGGCTGTAAAGGCTCATAGTCATCTTTCCACCAAATCCCAGCCTCGGGAGAAACAAGAGCAAAGTGGCGTTACTTAGCATACACTTACCAGAAAATATGCTTATCGTGACCGTCAACTGTACCACAGACATGCAGGGAAGCTGTCAATAAACTGTACTAAAGCAAACATCTCGTTCATTTCATCCTCAAGTTAACTACCTGGCTAGTGAACAGCAGCTCCAAGTAGTATAAAGTTCACCATACATTCAGTAATGTCTTGTTCAAACCTTTATTGACAAACTTCTTTAGGGGTCTCCTGTTGCTCTGGATTCAACCCCAGTACAAATAGATGGACTGATGTGGTTTCAGAGCTTAGCATTGCTGTACTCTACTGATATGCTAACCGGTTGCCAAGGCAACACTACTAGAGGGGCAGAGCTCATTCTCAGAAGGGAGCACCAAAACGGCTCACTGTGAGATGGTTGATTTTTGACCGGGGCTTCATGTACAAAGACTTGCGTGGATTTCCTACTAAAACGTGGCGCACGCTCAGATCCACAAGCACATTGCCTTTGTACATCCCAATCAGCATGGAATTGAACGCACATGTTGTACCTGACCCCTCCCTGTCCTCGCCCCTTTTAAATATGCAAATTGTATTTAAATTGACCCTGCACCTGATATTTACCTCTCTGCACGATCAGAAAATGAAAACATATGAATGAGTAAGATGGGAAAAAAGAAGAACTTCACAGAAATTGAGTTGGAGGTGCAACTCACTGGAGTGGAGGCAAAAATGCACTCTTTGGCACGCTGTGCTCCATGTGCCACAATGTTGGTTAATTGCATTTGCACATCACATATGATCTGTATATTGATCCAATGAAAATGTTTCCTGCTGACATTTCCAGATTCATCATGTGATGGCGCTTTTATAGCAATGTGTGTGTAGTCAATAGCTCCGATTGCATTCAGAAAACTGCCTCTCGTTGCAAATTGCGCTTTAATGTTGACCTGTTCAGATGCATTGTATGGGAACTTGACATACACTGCCAGTCAAAAGTTTTAGAACACCACACTTTTTCCAGTTTTTTTAACTGAAAATTATTCAGTTTAGTGTCTCATTGCACTCTGAAATGAAAGCATAGAACAAATAAGCAATTTGAGTTGAAAAAGATATCATGGAATCAATTTATAGACCAAAATGTATTCTAAACTTTAGACTTGTCAAAGTAGCCACCTTTGGCAGATATAACAGCTGAACACACTTGTAGCATTCTTTCTACAATAGAAATCAAATATTCTTCAGAAAGTTCTTCCCAAGTCTGTTGTAGAAGTTCCCATAAATGTGTGGAACTTGTAGGTTGCTTGGCTTTCACTCTTCTGTCCGGTTCATCCCAAACCAGCTTGATGGGGTTTAAGTCTGGAGACTGTGCTGGCCACTCCATGTTTTCAAGCT
>JASGAT010341948.1:0-17750 GCA_030220025.1 Chelon auratus | reverse complement strand
TTACCCGCTATAATCACAGCCCAACGTTTCCCCTACTGTCGCCATAGCACCTGGAAAAGAAAGGGCATAAGAAGAAAGGCAGAGGAGGAGTGGTGGACTATGTGGTGTAAAGTAAGGAAACGAGGGCTGCAGGGAACCGAGGAGGAAACACAGGACGAGGAAGCAGAGCAGAAATGAAAGAGGTGTCAAACATGTGATGTGGCAAGCACTGGGGAATGTAAGTCAGCCTCAGACCAGAGGAAAACAAAGATAACTGCTGGTGAAAGTGTGAAAAAAATAATAAATAAAAGTACATTCCCACAGACACTCAGTGGAACTTAATTAACAGTGCTGGAAGTCCTTATTCTACTTCTAATGCCAAAACAATTTCCATAGTACTGCACACCACGGCACGTTGGATCCAACAGGGAGAGTAAAGGGCATAAATATTAGCTGGAAAGAAGTCCCACCGAGCTCCAGCAAGGGAAACTTTGTTCAAAGAAGTTGTAGACTGAAACATGCAGAGACCTCAGGCATGCAGGGCAGCTCACCACAGTTACTTAAAGCACTTATGGGCAAATAGAATATGGCATTTATGATTTCATTTGTGTATCACCGGTGGTTACACTCATATTTAGGTGGGATATCAGGGCCAATCTAGGCATTTTTAAAAGGATTAGATTGGATTGAGCACGTAGCCAACTCCGATCTTCTGTATCTGTTTTGCAGTTCCCCTAAACCAAACCAACATGTCTGCTGAGCCCCTACAGCATAGGTTTCCATATAGACCATGTTCTGCACTCACCTGCCTATTTTGGGGCCTCGGTGGTTGGGTAAGACTTAGGTGAGAAAACTTCTCCCACAAATGGAGCAGAGCAGGTAACTTAAAATTATGTTCAAGCTTTAACAAACTCCACAGGCAAGTTTGTACTTTTGAGAGTTTGATGAAATCCAAGCGATACAGACGTATTGACAAGTATCACCAAAGAGATTTAAGGTATAGTATATCGAAATGTTCTTGCGTGAAGCCTTGAATGTCTGAGTTTGCATTGCTAACCAGCCCCAAGCACATTCATAGATATACATAGATCAGCCACAACATTAAAACCACGGACAGGAGAAGTGAATAACATTGATCACCTTGTCACGATTCAATGTCCTGCTGGAAAACTTTTGGACTTGGCATTCGTGTGGACGTTACTTAAACATGTACCACCCACCTAGACCAGACCAGGCACCCCCACCCCATAGCAATGACACTCCTCGATGGCAGCAGCCATCCCCACCAGGATGCAGACTGACACAGGCACGCATACAAAAACGCACAAGGTGTTGACCTGGCCTCCAAATTGACTAGATGCCAAACTGATCAAGTATCTATGGGATGATCCACAGAGGTCCCTCCCCTCAACCCATAGGACCCAAAGGTCCCCACACTAACAACATTCTGTTGCCAGACACCACAGGACACCCTCACAAGGCCCATGTCCTAATGTCTCAAGTGAAGGTTTTGTGCTCTGAAAAATGAAACCCATGTTTAACACAACCGGGTGGCATGCCTAAATGCTTAAAGCACAGCTTGCAACTGCTGATACAGGTCTCCTTCCAGCTGCCTCAGACTTCCAATGGAGTGAAGGCACTACACTGCTGCATGGACGCTTTGATCACAGGACACCCAATTAGCCCCTGCTGAGAAGAGGAGAGGCGGTAAATGACAGTGTTAGCTCTTATGTCTAAGCTGACTAGCGCAGGTAGTATATGTTAGCATCTACTCTGCAATGCAAAGCAAGAGGGTGCCTCTTCCTCTGATCGGGCACATGAGAATGAAGGCTCAGGAAACAGAACATAAATGATGACAGGGACTAGAATGCTTTAATGTCGGCAGTACACATGTCTGATTTATTTTCTCAAACATGCCGTTGCTGCTATGCTGTTATTCTTCAGTCTATCACCACACAACGCCACATAAAACCACATAAAGTGATTGTATTGGCCTGATAGATCTTTGCCGGGGTATAATCTGTTCCCAGCGGAGGGATCCCGGGACAAAGAAGTTTGTGGCCTCGCTCCCAGGCACACAGCCAATACATTTTCTTTTATTTAGGATGAATTTAACTGAAGGTATAGTCCATAGCCCTTTCTCTTTAATATGAATCATATTACTTGGAGCATTTAATGTTGATACTGAACAAACAACAATCGGCTGATGGTAATCAGCTAATTTGATTTATGTACATTTATCCTAAATTGGGTTTCAATGATGGCAACACTGAATGATGTGGTTTCTGTTACATTTGCATTTGTTTACGTCCCAGAGAAACACATCCAGATGGAATATAAAGTGGAAAAAATACAGTGTATTTCTGAAACAAATGCAATTAGAGTCCAAAGAAATCTGGAGCGGTGGGACGTTATCAACAAAAAGCAGTAAGGTCTTATTAAATTCGAGAACTCCGCTTTACCTAATCTGTTGAAAAACTACTAAAGTCCTTGATTAACATCCGCCTGTGTCTGCCGGCTTGTTTGCGCCTGTTTAGATGAGATGTATCATCCTCCTCTTTCACTTTCCATTGCCCTAACTAGGGCGTGTGTGCGTGTGTGTGCATGTGTGTGAGCGCTGCATTTATATGAGTCCATGTCATTTGGTATGAGACAGCATGACGGCCATGTCATCCGCTCCTTCATATGTAATTCGTGTGATTGCCGCTGTCCTGGTGTGACTGCAGGAGCTTAAGGCAACAGCTGTTCTCTGCTCCTCCGACTGTAGTGGCTGCATCGCATTTCTGTCGCCCTCAGTCCCGTCTCTCATCATCACCCCTGCTTTGTTAAACTCGGGTCGTGCAAAGGCCCAGAGATGTTTTGATTGAAATCGTCAGACGCTGTTGAAGTGCGCAGTTACGAGGCACAGATAACTTTGGCAAAGTGTCAAAAGAGAGTAATTGACTTTTTGTTCTTCAAGGTTTGTACTCTTTGTGCGCCGACATATCAGTACCCGCGCTCCACCTTGTCATTTAGCAGCCAAAAGGTTATTAATCAGCACACATTACACACCATGCAGAGCGTGGCGTGTAATGTGTGCAGAGCAATTCATGACCTCATTTCAATACTAAAAGTGAACCCAAACTTCAAAACTTTTACACTCAAATTTGACATATAGAGTGTTTACCAATCAAGCGACTTCATTTTATGGAATATGTAGTATTAGTACTGTATTACAGTCCACGGTAATGAACACAGGCAGTGATATACTGAGATAGTACATAGATAGATACATTTGATGTGAAAATGCTGCTGAAACTATAATCGGTGTGATCTGCTCATCTTTAACCTAATTATCTTCTACTCAACAGTGCTATGAGTACATGTGAAATGGTTATGGATAGGTTGATTACTTTAAACCAGAAAGAGTTTGAGATGTTTTTACTGGAGGCATCGACACATCAAACTAGCATCAAAGAACTACCAGCATCGAAGGCCAACTGCGACGTTGCCTCAAGTAGTGCGTGTCTGGACCCAAGAGGTGCGCCTGAACATATCACCAGGACTACATGCAGCGGTCAGCTGGCACGTGTGTTCTGTGTCTTTGTTAAAGGAAAAAACTCTACTAACAAATGGCAATGGTCGTTTTCTACATTAAAAAGGGAAAGCTAAAAGAGTTGCTATTAGCTGGGAAGCAAGGAAACTAGGAAGCGGCTTTTCCTGGACCATGCGCATTAAAGGGGAACTACTGTTTTTTACAACCTGGACCTTATTTCTGGCATAAAATACGATTGTTTAGTCACCCATATAACTTTGGTGTCATTTGGAGTCATTCGGACGACATTTAGGTCCGTGCATATCCACATAATGGGAGTGACTGGGGCACCGAAACGCAGCCTCTAAATAACGCATTATCTGCAGCGAAACTCGTTCATTTCACTAATATTTTGTTATGATACACTAGTGCTATTCCCTGTTGAGTCCGGAGTTACCTGGTATCATCATCCGGAGTCTGTAGATTGACCTACTAACCTCTGACCTGGATAATGTCATCTCTGAGAACTGAGCACACCCCGCGTAGCTTGTTTGCAATAATTGTAATTTGCTGCTGCTAGTTTTTTGCAACATGGCTGAATATTTTTCCAATTCTGAGGTTGTTGACGACGACTGTTTATGATGGAGCTCGTTGAAAGGAGGATGCGGAGGCAGAGAGAGGAACAGCTGGCCAAAGAACAACAAACGCGAATAGATAACAGGTAACTCCGGACTCAACGGGGAATAGCACTAGCGTATCATAACAAAATATTGGTGAAATGAACATGTTTCGCGGCAGATAACGCGTTATTTAGAGGCTGCGTTTCGGTGCCCCAGTCACTTCCACTATATGGATATACGTGGCACTCCGCTGGTGCTAAATATCTTCCGAAGGACTAAAAATGACACCAAAGTTATATGGGTGAGTAAACGATCAAATTATATGCCAGAAATAAGGTTCAGGTTATAAAAAACGGTCGTTCCCCTTTAAGTACGCCCACCATACCAATTAGGCAGAAACTAGACACTGGCCAGCTGCAGACCGTTAGCTCGATATATCGCACCTTAAGGGCAGTCTTACTTGCTCCAGGCAGACTTTTCCCGCTGGTTACTTATTGTAAAATATCTTTGATATATGAGCAGTGAAGTCGGTGGCACTCTCACTGTATTTTGTGACACTTTTCTGGCAAACCACAGACTTTATACGCAAGACCAGGCAGAGTTGGAGACAAGTGACTAAGTGCAGCCCCAGCAGCACAATACATCACAACAAAATGGTCTGCAAAGCTCAGCGCTACTCCCGAAATGAAGTTAAACGCTTTGTTTAAAGTTTTCTCTCTTTCAGAAACTAACCAATTTCTACCGTGTGGGAGTCGATGTGACAGTCACACACAAGAAAACCCTAATTCATCAAGACAGCTTTTGTAATATTTCTGGGTACTACTTCAGCTTCTGGGTGCTGTGACTTGTTAATATTTCGCTTGAAAGTGATTTTCAAGGAAGTTTTGAAGAAAAGCCCTACCATGTAATTACACACTACTCTCAGCTAAAACTGAGAAAAGAAAAGGTCTGAAAGGAACCTTCTAATTAGACTTTCTAAAAATGGACTTGCAAATAATTCGGAGGTTTAATGTAAAATGGAACAGAAGTTCATGGTAGTCGCACCGTTTATTTAATTATAAGTCCAGACTTGTAATTTTTAAGATAAGTTCTTCAGTTGTCTACTTTTCTAGTTTCAAATCTATGACGGTTTTGTATTATTATTATTCATTTATTTTTTTAAATCATTGGGCTTGTGTTGGCCACCAGCAAGAAAACGTAACGACATGCAAAGGATTTAAAGTCATCCTCTCCAAAAGTTACAAGCAAGTGCACTAAATAACTTCTTATTGATTAATCCTCTGAGATACATTTTACTAGAACTCGGCCCAGACTAATTTCCTCTGTCGTTTTTTTCTATTCATCACCCAGCAATTGCTCTCAGCAGCAATTATGCAATTATCTAAGACTTACAAAAGACAGACGCAGGCAAAGTTCAATAAAGGACAGCCTTATTGAGTCTATCAGCATTTCAGAGTCACCTCAGGTACCATCCAAACATTGCAACAAACTACCAAGAGCACGACAGGCCGCATATCTGTGCCCTGAACCTGACAGCAATAGTAGAAAGTCATTGTTTCTTGTTCTGCTATTGTACTACTAGACCTAATGTCTACACACTGAAAGATCCAATCATGAGAACACAGCAATATCACTCTTTATAACCTTGTTACTATTTTCTTTTGTCACTTACCTTACAGTTTATTCCTTCAGGGAAAAAAATAGTATGTCTTTATTGTTTATATATGAGCCAAGTAAGCTGGCTTTTCACTGGTCCAACGTACATGAGTTGTTTCTGCACAATCTGACCACAGTGTCCTCTGTTTATCTTTACTGCCTGTTTTATGTTTTCAGACAATAAAGAATAATGTACAGTATGTGTGAGAGTTCCCTGCGTCGGGCTCTTACCAGCAGGGGCATGGCCAGGTCAGCAAAGTAAACAAACGCAGCCCCAAGTGTGAAACCAATCGCCACGGGCACAAAAGCAAATGAGCCGTATTTCCCCGAGTCCTCCGCCATGTCAATCGCCGGCGCCAGCAGCGACCAGTAGGAAGCAGCGAGCATTACCTGAGATACAAGAAAAAGAAAGGAAAATATAAGATAAGCGGTTTATAAAACATACACTGATCAGCCACAACATTATAACCACCGACAGGAGAAGTAAATAACATTGACCATCTTGTGACAATACAATGTTCCGCTGGGAAACTTTTGGACCTGGCATGCTTATGGATGTTACTTAGACATGTACCACCCATCTAGACCAGACCAGGCACCCCCACCCCATAGCAATGACACTCCTTGATGGCAGCAGCCATCCCCAGCAGGATGCAGACTAACACAGGCACACACAATAACAGTTCAGGAACAACTCAAAAAAAACATGAAAAACAGCACAAGGTGTTGACCTGGCCTCCAGATTCACTAGATCCCAGACTGATCAAGTATCTGTGGGATGCGCTGGAATAAGCCTGATCCACAGTGACCCTTTCCCTCAACCCATAGGACCCCAAGGCTCCCACTAACAACATCCTATAGCCAGACACCACAGCACACTCTCAGAAGGTCCATGTCCATTCCCTGATGAGTCACAACTGTTTTGGAGGCACAAGGGAGACCCACACAATATTAAGAAGGTCGTTTTCCATTAGTTTTATCATTACAAAGAAGATGACATTCATTGTTAACAACTCGCTTAAAAATAAATGTGCTAACTTGAAGTTACTCTATTGAGTAGGTGTATAGAGTAGGTGTATACTAGTCATTAGAGCCGTTNGCACTTGCAAGTGATTCTTCAATTTCAGTCACGGTGACTAATACAGTAAGAGTGTCGATGTGTGTGTTTTGTTTTATGTCCACAACAGAAGATCCTGAGTTTAGTTTAGTTAGTTACACAACCACACATGTCGCATATTCTGTGTTTATGTAGGCTTTTTATTCTTTAACAAGCAGGTAATACTATAATACATATTAACAATGAAATATTACAGATTAGATTTTTAAATCAGCGTTCAGCAAAATTTGTGACAACTTCAAGTAATTATGATATCCAAAATGATTCATAAGTTCCAATATTTTACCAATATGTTCAGTATTCTTGCAACATGGTATTAACATCAAGCTAAATTTCAATCCGGATGCCTCCTGTAGACTAGTGGTTATAGAGAAGCAGCTTTAGGATCGTCGGATCGCTGCTCCAACCACCCAAAAGCCCCCAAAACTGCTCCCTGGGTGGATTGCATGGCTGCCCATTGCCTCGTGTGCTCACTTGTGTTAAACGCAGAAACTCATTTTTTTGTATTGGTGTATATACAGTATTTACATGGTTAATAAAGCTGATTTAATTTGAAGCTAATGTACAGCAGCAACATGCTAATCAAGCTAGCTGCAAGCTACTCAATGCAGAACGTTTCCCGTTCCCGTTCCACCCTTTCTCATCAGACCTGTGCTGTGGGTGTGGTGGTGTCAGGTCCAATGAACTCCCCAAACAAAGGGGCTATTGAGTGTTATTATTATTGAGTGTTAATATAAGTCAAAACTCCAAGAAGTGTAACATCACCCAGGATATGATATTGACTGTTAGTGCCACCATCCATCTTACGTTATATACTTCTGACATCATGTCACACTGTTCCTTCTTTATTTCACATGACTGTCACATGGCAGCGGTGCTTTGATGACACTTTGATGAAAATTCTTGTTGTTATTGCTGCCATCCCAGAAAAAGGGCAGTGGGTCAGTATCATGTGGAATGTTATAGCAGCTTACTTTGTCATAAGTATGACTTACAAACTCACATTACCACAAGAAAACTTTCTTTTATAGATTTATATTTATATTGTTGCAACGTGAAATGTTTAACATGATAGCATAAGTTGTTGTTACCACATTATTACAAACCTCCAAACAGTTGATCTGTCTTCCTTTCATTGAACAGAGATGTTTAAAGCCATTTAAAACAACTAAATCAATTCTTTGACGGACAGGAAGCTGCTGTAAAAGTCAAGAGAACTGGACTGATGTGACCTTTTTGAGGACACAAGCAGCAGCATTCTGAATGTGAATTCTGAATATGTTTTATTATTATTATTATTCATACAGTCAAAGTTCAAACTGAGCGGGGAGGATTTTGTGTCTTTAAACACACTTTTCCAGCTACATGTGTGTACACAAAGCATCTCCACTGTTTATCGCTGAAAATTTGCCACAGCCCGTTACGTAATTCTGTTTGGGTTAACGTGGCTCCTCTCCTTCCGGCGCCCTCGCACGATATCAGCACCAGAAATGTGAAGCATGAGCCTGTAGTCAGTCCCGCCAATCAAAAGTGATGGAAGCATATTGTTAGGCTGCAGTCAGCTCGAGCACTCCGAAGCACTGTACAGCAAGCGCCAAGGCGAGTCAGATTTGTATGACAATGTAAAAGAGTCGACAGCAGCTCATTTGGATTGGCTCGGGATGGAATTCAGGGAGGCGAAAACTTTGCACTTTTCTCTCTGTATGAATTGTCAAAGCTTGGCAGCAATAGCAATCTCACCATGATTGCGAAGGACAAATGATCCATTCTCCCTGTTCCTAAATGATCCCACCGCGTCCTCCGTGCAGCACGACCTGGCTGACGCTCGTAAACAGAATATTTTAGCCCTTTGCCTCTGTGTGGGGTCACGCCACTTTTAGGCTGGCAGTCAGAAACAATCAGCCCTTACTTCTAAAGTTCACATGATATGAATGTCACATATTCTGCTTTCAGGCTTAATACCCAGTCGACTGCACAAGGCAATAGCAAAGAAGAGGAAGCAGAGTTATACGGGGTGAAGCGGAAAGCAGACTACAGAAGAAAATCAACTTTATTTCGCTGTATTTATGGCAACGAAAAAGTAGGGCAGACATGATTCAGAGGCCAGAAAGAAACTGAATTTGGCTAAGAATCTAGCGGTGAGCAATGCAGCTTTAAAATTAAATCACAAAGCACAAGATAGAGTTGGACTGTAAAAAGTCCAACTCTAGCTACAACTTTAGCTCAGTCCTAAATTTCCAATATCAAACCGTCACACTGAGTAAAATATGTGCCACACAAATTTATCAAATAAACTTTGTCCTGATTTGATTGGTGGTTCTGTCTGTTTTCCTTTGCTTGTGCAGGGACATTTTTGCCCCCGCTCCCACATGCCCTGCACTGTTCTGCTCTAACTGAATATCCCAAAGCGAACGCACAATGTGACGGTCGATTAATTTTTTTTTTTTTTTTGCCTGAGCTGAATCAGATTTGGTCAAATCACATAAAAACAAACAGTCCAGCGTTGGTCAACGACATTCCATCGATGACACTGAAGACCATCTGTGGCCTGGTTATTAATCTAAACTAGACTATCTGTCTCGTTCTGGGGTCCGGTCTTCCATCGCTGACCATTTTTTTAAAACTGTGACGGAAAAATCTGAAGGCCATCTGTCATTTTGACAGATTGCAATTCACACCGCTGACCACTTGGTGGCGACTGACATTATTAATTGGCTCTTGTCTCTAATCGCAGTTTGCGTTCCAAACATCGTGGAACTTTTGTCAGTGTATGATTTCCTGCTACACCGATTACACTGTTGCACACGTCAGAGCTCCGCTAACTGTGGAATCGGATGAAAGCACGTTGCTAGGACTGATGGAAGGCAAATTTTATTAAAAAAAACAACTACCTAATGGAAGCCTTGATAAAAGTGGAGTTTTGTGCAAAAAAGATTTTGCATACCACCAAATCACTTCAACCCTTCGATACCATCTAAATGCAACGCATCTAGCAGTGAGCGGAGAAACCGCCCGCCATAGCTGTTAGCGCTAGCACTCCCGGTCTATGTCGGCAGCCCGAATGAATCGAGATTAACTAATTACAAAGCCTCTAATTAATTAGATTATTATTTTTTTAATCGAGTCCCACCCCTAATTTTTAGTTAAACCATTTAATTTCATTGTTCATATGTAGCTACTGGGGCCACAGTCAGTTGTTTTTGTCACTGAGGAGAAAATGTTAGCTTACATATATTCATCTGCTTGATGTGTGTATCCACCTTGTGGATTCTCTGTTCAGCTTGTTTGGACTGAATATTAATTAAAAATTAATGAAAATGAAATGCTATTGACAATGTCATTATTATCATTTTAAAAAATTAAAGTGATGGGTAAAAATAGATTACGACGGGATTTTTATGACCCTGTCAGTCACAATGACCGACAAAGAAAAAGTCTAGCACAACCTCTGGTCTAGTTGCACCCTTGTCAACAATTCCTTTGCCAACTGAGCATTTTGAAACACCAGTAAAAACACACTGATTGGCTGTATCAGAGTGTGTATTGCGTATTCTCAGCTGAACATTTTCACAACATGGCCATCTGGGATCAAAAATACTGTGAACAACTGTGATTTAGGAGAAACCAACCTTGTACAACAGCTAGTAGCTCTTCCTAGCTACTTAATATCTTCCAGTTTCACCTCTGGATTGACAAATGCAGACTACTGCCACCTGCAGGCATGGAGAGTTATTTCCTGATGCACAGGCACAGAAGGTAGGCGCTAGCTAAAATGTTAGCTGTAGTCTTTGCAGTGTGTTCAAGTGCGACTTTTTGGCCCATGCACAGGCAACAATCAGCATTTCATTATCACTTGTTTTTTCATGTTGGTTTGGTGTGTCAAGGCACTTCTGCTCTTAGACTAGTCTGCTGCTAGCCTGGCATAACCAAACTCAATTCTTATCTGGACTTCATGTAGATTTCATTATGCGGCAACCAATACAGAGAAAGATATACCTCTGTACACGATTGGATAGTTCTTCAACCAATCAGAGCCATTTTGTTAGATTAAGTTAAAGCCAACAACGCTCAGATGACATCAATGAGTACATCCCTATTACTTTTCTCACCGTCACCATGTGATGCCCATCCAACCAAAACCTTGTGGGTGGTAAATTCGGGCTACCTTCCAGGCTAGTCAACTGCAAGTTTCACAAAAATAAACAATGATTTATTATGAGCCATACTCCCACCCTACAAACATGATACGTCTAAGCTATGAGCAAACCATGACATTTTTGGGTTAGTGTAACCAATGAGAGGATAAAACGTTTTTAGAAAGCAGAGAAACCCATTGGAATTGTATTCATGTGGCCACTGAGCCCATCCTGACCGAATCTGACAGATTTTGCTGTAGCTGTCATAAACTTCTTGAATTTATGACAACTGGGTTTGTCAGACCACGGCAAGAGTGAAAAAAACGCTTCACCTGGAATGGCAGGCCTCACGTACTGAATGAATATTTGCTTCACGTCAATTGATTTTTCAAACTGCATAAACTTTTACCACAGTGGAATGTATTCATGTTTGGTTTGAATCAAAACTTAACATGCTCTTCAAAGCACAGCCCTGGACTTAATGGGACCACTTGTTTAAGAGGCATATCATTATAGTACAAATAGCAGCCTGATTAATCATTACATAGTGGATTACCGGTGTTGTTCCACTTTGATTAGCTTCCACACATAGCAGGCAGTTTCATCCAAAGAATATGTCTGCTCAAACGTAGCAACTGGCTCCAACCACACCAATGAACTCTATAAAGTGGCACAATTTTGTTGCTATGCATGCTCCAATGTTAAGTAAGAAACCTGTTAGAGATTTTTCTCCTTTTCACAACTTGACCTCAAGCCTAGCCGTACCAGCAGCAAAACATAATCACAGAAATTATTATTTCTATCTTTCACACAGTCTCTCTTCATATTTATCTCCTTAAACTACCAATCTAGAGTGCATTTTTGCAATCTGCAGAACACTGTGCGCGTCTGTGCCATCTGAGTCAACTTGGGGAGCTGTCTACATGTTAACTGGCAATAATCCAGAGTGCAGTGAGCAGGTTGATGCACTGTGCAGAGATTCGCATGTGTGGCGCGCAGGGGCAATTCATAATTTAAATGTCCTACAGATATAGTTAATAATTTCCATTTCATCTTACTGATACTATAAAACATAGAGGAAGCTGTATGTGTTTGGATGAATGATACCATGAAAAATGACTGGAGATGAATTTTGACATCGAGCCACAGAAAGAGGGGTATGACCTCCATCAAAGGTCCCCCAGGCTAGGAAGCAAACCATTTACATTACAGTTATTTCATAACAAATACCTTAACTATTAGGGTGACAGGATACTCCAGGCCCTAGAGGCCTAGAGTCTAGAAAACATATGGTTATACATCCCCATACAATACTTTAGGAGCAAACAAAGAAATCTAATTTACAGGCCCCAAACACACTATCTACCAATTAAAAAGATTTCTTGGACAACTGATAATACGTACAATGGAAAATGGAGCAATCGCTGCCATTTACGGGAAAGTTGCCTAATCACCTTTTTGCTAAAAGTTATGTCAATAAAAATGAAACTATATCTAGAAGAAAGCGCTTAGTGACGCATATTAAAGGGGAACTACTGTTTTTTTACAACCTGGACCTTATTTCTGGCATAAAATATGATCGTTTACTCACCCATGTAACTTTTGTGTAATTTGTAGTCAGTTGGGAGATAATTAGATCTGCATATATCCATATAGTGGGAGTGACTGGGGCACCGAAACGCAGCCTCTAAATAACGCATTATCTGCTGCGAAACTCATTCATTTCACCAATATTTTGTTATCGTACGCTAGAGCTATTCCCTGTTGAGTCCGGAGTTACCTGTTATCATCATCCGGGGTTTGTAGATTGACCTACAGACCCCGGATGATATCTTCTGACCTGGATGATGTCATCTCTGAGCACTGCGTGCATCCGCGACGGTCGGCTTGTTGACCTGTAATTTGCTACTGCTCAGAGATGACATCATCCAGGTCAGAAGATACCATCCGGGGTCTGTAGGTCAATCTACAATTTACACAAAGGTTGTGTGGGTGAGTAAACGATCATATTTTACGCCAGAAATAAGGTGCATGTTGTAAAAAACAGCAGTTCCCCTTTAACTTATACTTAGTTGTCCTTTTTGTTGAGATTAAACAAAAAACATATATTTACAGTATCTTTGCTAAAGCTTAAGAAAAGCCAAATGGACACAAGGGTTGAGCAATATCTTAAAATCCCCAAAATTACCCAGCAACCGGCAACTGCCTGGTTCATATTTGCGGAAGTGCGTGTAGCAGTCTTGAATAAGAGGCATTTTTAGTCACAGTCATAGCCTTGTGATTATTGTTGGGACCAAATATTTATTCAGTTTGAATAAATTTGCCATCACTCCTCAGATACTCTGACATTTGAGAACTTAATTAATTAATGCGAGAATCTAATTTTGCTAAAACCTTACACCTCTACTCCTTTTCAGCTACGCGCGATAGATCACCTTGAGGTCTAAAATAAAGGATGCCTCAGTTTTTGGTCTCGGAATGAACAGGTGGAGGTAGCATACACTGCGTGCACAATTATTAGGCAAGTAAAAAATTATTAATTTTCTCAAAAACTCATTGCTCTCTGGACACAAGGGTTGGCTTAGGTATCAATTACATGGCTTAAATAGAAAAAAAATGGTATGTTTCATTACATTGATATAGGCGATTATAAGGTGATTTGAAGAGTAATTGACCATTTAACACGGCGACTGCTCCATATCACAGTGAGCACTAACAGATTATGTTGGTGCATGCTACAGACGATGCTACAATAACACGACCTCACATAGGACACTCATATCAACTTGGGTGATCTGAGATACCAGAGAGCAAACAGAGCATCTAATTACGCCGATGCAAACTTCCTCTGATCAGAGCCCTCCTGGCTGCTATTCAAAAGACGGCGATGGATGATAGGACTGTGATATCAGACTGATGTTTTTGGTGTGCAAAATGCAAAATTTACTTTATTCAGAAGGAAAGAAGGAATAGAAATCTTCAAGTGTTTCCATCCCCGCTTCCTTTCTATAGCATCTTTTTTTAATTTCACTCCCAGCAAAGTACTTGTGTTATTTTTTTTCCCCTTTATCTCTCTTCATCCCCTCTCTGATTGGATTTGCAGCAGCCAAACCCCAGGTCGATTTCACAGTCTCCACTCTGACTCACTAAGTCAGAGTGTCAAGGTTTTTCAAACACCTGTCTAATGCTGATGCCAGTACCTACTACTACTTCTTTTTTTATATATATATATTTCTAATGGTCAAATCCTAAACTCTTATACACTAGTTTCACTTGTGTTAATGTTTTGGGGAGCACAGTACTTGAAAATGAGGGAAGATGTCAATATTTTACTTTAGTTTGGTACATTTTCCCAGTTTATTTGAGTGAACTGCACTCCATTTCATTTTACCACCTCTGGCCCAAATCTGCGTACATCTACAACATACAATATGAATGACAGCCAAGGAAACAGAGGTTGACCTTTTGACTAATTTGAAGCCTTGCTGTAAGTTTGGCAGTGTCAACTGATGGGTGTACTCTTCACCTCTTTGATTTAAAAAAAATCACTCAAATCAAAGTATTGAACTGATCTGATTACCATGGGATTATGTACAAACATCCATAGTCTCCAGAGGATGTATTCAGAGACATGCCTCAGCAACTATCACAAGGACTGATGGTACAACTGACCCTTATCTTGGCCTAATGTTGGTTTCCTTACTCAACAACCAAAGGCCAAAGGGCTCCTACCATGGTTACCGTTGCAAACATACTTCTGGTTAGACAAACAAATTGAGTAATTTGTCAAAGCAGAGTGAAACTGACAGTGAGAAAAGGCAGGAGAATGGTTAATAAGTGTCTATGAGGTACTTCTGACAGCAGCTCACAATGTCCAGAATGCAATCCTGGATTGGTTTTATTTTTTTCCCCCAAACCGAAAGTAAATATAGAGAGATGTCGCCACTGGGATAGGCTGCTCCACCATGCCACTGTCGGTGAAAATACTTACAAATATTCAATGATTTTATGCAAAGCAACCAATAATACGCTTATTTAACTTACGCTAAATAAGTCAAGACAACTGCTATTCACTAGAAATCGTACCTCTCTCTACTTAACAATCATCCACGACCATAATCAGAGCTGAAATACCAGTGCAAAAAGTATGAATACCATATCTGCTAAGAAGAAGGATGAGGACAGAACATGTTATTTGGTCCAACAACATATTAGAACACAGCTTTGCTACTCACTTACATGACCAGTTCTGCCCTGTGACCTGTGACTGCCCTGATGGCCATCACTTCCACATTGAGAGCCCTGGCTGCAGAAATGCCAGTCAATAGAGCCTAATAGACGTTTAGACTTCTGCGTCAATTTGACAGCGCAGAGTACACACAGACCCTGTGCAGGTCCTAGCGCCGTAGCTGACATGCACCTCCCCAGAAATGTAACTACGCACGGCAGCGACACAGACCGCATGAGCTGTGATTGGTCTGCTTGGTAGTAGCGTATTAGCATGGCTTTAGTACTTCCGGCTGCTTCTCCATCTTCGCAATTTTCAAATTTATTGTTTTGGATCAATAAAGATGGGACACATTGAGAAAAGGTTAACTGAGGGGGTTCGAAGATACAAACATTTGCTTGACTCCTCTCCTGGGAAAATTCGGCAAACGTTTCAGTTGCCATTGTTGAAAGTGAAGCAAGAAGTAGAAACTAAAATTAACCCGACTGGCAAAAACAAACCTGGATTATTATGGCCCAGTTTTCAAACTTTGGTAAAATTTTAATCCATACAATTAGGGAAATGCTTCCATATTCATTCACCTTCTTATGCTCTTAGTGGGTTTTGTGCTAATTAGACAATGTTAGCGTGTTAAATTAGACCCATGAGAACTACCTGCTAATCATAACCGAATTAATGTACTTATTATGAGCATAGTATGCCAACTTCAGCATTTACTTTTTTACATATTAATGATTAATTCTAAGAGAAACATAAAGGCATACACAAAGTAGCTTAATCAATGCTCTCATCATTAAGGCTTCTTTCAGACACAGTGGGGTCCTTTATACTTGAGAGGAGTCACCTGGATGCAGTATAACAAATCCCACAATCAGTGATTACGGTGTTGAGATGGAGGTTTCACTTGAGCAAAGAACATAAATTAAAGTTTATTAACAGTTAGTCATGTGATGGGTTTACGACCGCATAGCTTCGCATACACTGCTCTGTACAAGGCATGCGCATGGGATCTGAAATAAAATGGTATTTATTACACGGTTCATCACAAGAATGACATTTTTATGTTACTGACAGTTACTGAGAGAATTCTAATTAGTATGTTCATCACATGTGGTTGTTGAATCTACTCAAATAAGCATTTCATAAGCTATAGGCGACTCATTGCATAACTGCAGTATTTATTGCTTTATTTTATGCAGTGGTTTGTGTTTCATCTAATAACAGCCTGTGGGAACTACAGATATTTTCATTAATGTGATAAAGACAGATATAAAACAGCTTGATAGCTGCCCTATCCACAAGACCTAATTTACAAAATGATCATTAACTGCTACTGTGAAATACTTGTGTGGCAAATACGCCCTTCGAGGGCCAAACAGATTATAACATGCATATTTCCCCCCACTATCTGTACAGATTTGCTGTCTTATACCCCAGTAGCCTTACAGATGAAGATTATATTAAATTGAGCCTCAAGGGGGTTCTGCTTAGGTTTTCCTCTGATCGCATGTATGTTCCCAATTTCATCATTTTTTTCCAATGCCCTGTATTTCCAGGAAAAATCTCCCAAGGAGAATAGGCCTCTTGTTTCCCCCTCCGATCAATTCATCTTCCTTGGTAACATTTCTTCTATTCCATACTCCCTGCTATTGCCTATTCAAGAACTTTCAAAGGCATCCACTTTGTCCCTCTTCATGTCCTTCGACTAGCTTTAATCAATCTCGTTCCTTGGTTCCAGCATCTGTTCCTCCATTTGTCATCACCCCTCACTTTATCCCTCTCATTGTGCACTTCAACCGTCATGAAATGTAAGAACTGTACTCCACAGTTCTCAGCTTCTTGTTTCTGTGTTGCTCTCCCACCATAATCAAAGAAAAATACACAATTTAGGTTCTTTAGCCGAAGGAATCTTGGTTCTTCAAAAAGGAAATCAGTTCTGCGGTCAGCGGACCAGTGGGCCCGTTTGCCTGGTCATCAAGTGCCACAAGTGCGGGCATATCATTCCAGATAATTACACAGTGAAACTACCATTTGCAGCGAGTCATTCTGTGATTGTCCCTTCGCCGTTTTCATGTAGTGGCAGGGCCCTCTTATCGCATCATGAACATTACATATTAAAATTCCACACTGACATCAAGGTCAGTAATGAATAAAGTGGCCCTTTCTCTCAGTCCCAGAGTCACATTATAATCAGGTTTTCCACAGAAAATCAGAATTGATTATGGCAAAAGGTTCATCTGCAGTCAAACAACGACTAAAACCATTGAGACACGGTGAATTTTTAATTAGTTGGTTGACAGTACGGAGCTTATGCTAAGCCTTTGACAGGTCTGCATACATACAGTGTACGCTATATGCATACATTACGTGTGTCTCTCATGAGGAGCATTCATTTACGCCACTGATCCAAGGAGCATATTTAGGACATATTTGCTTCTGCATTTATTGCAGTGGGACACATTTATGGAGAGAGTGGGGGGAAATAACCGAATGTATTTAA
>JASGAT010341940.1:0-15931 GCA_030220025.1 Chelon auratus | reverse complement strand
CGGCGCGGTCGCGCTACAGCACGGGTGGGCTTCAGGGAGAGGAGGAAGAGGAGGTGGAGGAGGAGGGGGTTGTAAAATCTTTTGAAGGTTTTCAGAGATTTCTTTTCTCACTCGGCGAGTTCGCTCAAATGTATTGGAGAGACGTATGTGGAAAAGAAGTCAGACTTTTCATTTATATCGGTTGAATTGACTTTTTCTGTGCGTGTGTGTCTGGAAAATGGAGTGTTAGGGTTTTTTTTTTCATGTCGAATGTATTAGAGGGTGCATGATGTCCCCGTCACCTCTGAGTGGGAATATTTTTTTATTTATTTAACCCTAACCCTATGCTAGAGACATCCTCCACCCACCATATGTTTTCTCCGTGCTTAAAGATGAGACTGTAGTCTCCTCCGTTACGTTATGACGAGAGGTTGTTGACAGGGCAGTGTTGACAAGTCAATCTGTTCTCCAGCCCCTGCCATGGCAGCTGAGGCCCACTGAAGGACGTTTGTACAGTGGGAGGTTAAACTTAGGACAGCCAGTTGACACTTTACTGCAGTTAAACATGCAGGTGCAGATTTGAACTGTTAGTCTATAGTCAGTAAATCCCAACTGTTCATTTCAATGATATCTTTGGAGCTACATTAACATGTGCGATAAGCTAATCAGTGGCAGGGGGGAAAAAAAAATCCCTCAAAGTAGTGTTATGGTCTTGATAAGGAGTTACAAAGATAACATTTACTATATAAATACTGGAGCAAAAGCTCGTTTGTATTTCCTCTTAAAAAGACATAGCCTCCAGCAAGTTCTTCAGGTTGTAAACTAGGTTTAGAAATAAGTCTGAATGTTCCTGGTGATGATAATTTACGCTCTTTGTGCATGTGTATGTCTAACAATTGAAGCATTGTTGATGCCTCAGTCAACTTAATATGTGGTAAACCATGAAAACTAACTAACAGTACGCTAAGACTATGGCCAGTGGCCAGCTGGTACATATGTACGTACCGCACCTCGAAAGAAATAACTGGAAAACTGGAAGAGCTACCATTAGCTGGGATGCTAGGAAGCTAAGAAGAGCTACAAAGCGTTGTACAGAGCTGGCCTGTCGCAAATCATGCTGATCAGTTGGTCCACACTTTATTTATCCTAGATGACTGCCGCTGTGAAAGGTGTGCATTTGAATGTTCAGATTAGATAAAGAAGGAAATCCACCTGTGTGCGCTTTCACTTCCGTTTTTCTGATCGTGCGCTGGCTCTTCCTCACTGACTCAAGGGGGTTTGGCTAGTGCCAGCCGTGTGGTACACACTTGGAAAAAACTAGTCCAGTGGATGCTCACAGCTGGTCAGACACTGGAAAATGGGTGACCGTTGGCTTGGTGTGTCATAGCCCTTACATCTTGATGTGCTAAACAGGCATTTCAGGTGTTTTAAATGGGCAAAAGGCTCACAGATGCAACAGGTACCTTCCTCTAGGTATGCACAGCCACAATAGGACTATTACAAGTGTAATTGATAATTCAGTTCAGAATTGATTGTTCTTTCAACAAATATGAAAGGACGAATTACATCCTTACTACCAGGAACCAACTCTTGTTCATTGAATCAGTTCCATATTTTGATCCCTTTGCATCTGAGTTAGAGAGAGAAAGCGTCAGACTTCGTCACCTCTGCAACTTGTTGAAGTCCAGCGCAATGCCAAGTTGAAAGCAGTCGCAAGTGTGGATTACAAAACGTCTCGCACGTTTGCACAATATACAGTATGTCTAAAAGCTGAGGAGGGTTACGGTGTCTGATGTCCTGAAAGCCAAGACTTCTGCAGCAGCTGCAGGTAATGTTAATGGCAAGCCTGCAGCCAGTGCCAAAGAAGTTAAACTTTAATTGACAACTTCACTGTTATATGAGACAACTAAGGCTTTTTTCCACTTTATTAGTTTATGTTAGCTTTGCATTTTTACAAGTGTTAGGAAACATGACAAACATGCGTCTAAAATTCTATCAATCACCAACACTTAGGGGTGGTGACACCAGCAGGAAAGAAAGTCAGTGGTAGAAATTACACATGGCAGCTCTACCATAATGTGAATAAATGTGTAAGATGCTTGGACTTTTAGTTTAGACCAAAGTAACCAACAAAAGTTTGTCTGTGAACAGAACTCAGTCAGTGTTTTATCACCTACTTTGGCCCAGCTTATCCCAAACCGCCGCCTCCTTTCCTTTGCCCTCTGACCTCCAAATGAAACCATAACTGACAGCTAAGCTAATTGGTTTTGATGAAGGTCAAAGTCCAGCTGCTGCCCTGTGCCCACACTGCTGAGCGGCCGGCACTTAATATTGTTAACTACAATTATCATGACACAATCTTTGACATTTGTGAACTGATTCAGAGTCAAAGAAGATACGAATTATAATTCCTGCACGTATTTCCTTTTAGCTGTTTCAGTTGGACGATCCTGGTATTGTGGATTGTCACTCTGTGTTGGCTGGCTGGGGCATCAGCAAACAATAGAGCCGTAATGAATGTGATCAGCAGCACTCGGTGGTTTCCTGCAAAGACTAGTCAAAATGTCTGATGTGCAAAAGAAATATGTTTAGGTCAATGTGATTCGGTGCCGAACAGAGGTTTGGTGTGAGCTGCCAAATCCTTTAACTAGTTTTCTGTGCCGGTGTAACGGAGCATGTACCCAAGATTAATGTCAAAATTGTTCTCCCAGAAAATTACTGTAGTTTGTTTTCTCCAGTAATGGTTATACTGTCAGCCTCGAATAAGCAAATTATGCTTCAGCGTTTTATTAGCTCATAATCTGACGAGGGCCATAATGTCAGCTAGATATCAGCTTGTGTGTTGTATATAAGTTAGTCTATAAGTTAGAATAGGGCATAGCCATTACCAGCCAATATCATTATCATGCAGGCCATTGGTATTGGTTAATATTTTAACTTATATATGAACCATTATTATGCATATGCCCTGTCAAAATGTTTGACATTTAATTTGACATTTAGCCCAGAAATGAATAATAATAATAAAAAATAAATAAATCCAAATGAATTCGGTTTTTGGAGCGGGGCCATTAATGGTAATGGCAATATTAACATTTGAAGATATGGCAATAGAAAATGATGCTGGCAGAACTTCCCACACCGTGCAGAGTCTGTGCTAAAAATAGTAAGTCAAGTAAGATATGTGTGAGTGGTATAGGTTTACTTTGTGGGCCAGTTGTAGTGCTTTTCAACGTTGAACAGAATATATTGTTGGCTATATGCAATTGCAGCTTTGAATATATTCCACATATGGAAACAGTCGGGTGAATTTAGCACATTTTAACTTCTTTAACACATTTGCAACTAACACGCAATAACTCAGTAACACCGTGGGAACGTCCAGCAACTGCAACCAAGGCTGTGTTGCAATGACTGTAAGAATTGCGCCACAGTAAAAAGGTTATACATGCTTCAAAATAAAAAAAAACCAAAAACTTTTCAATATGGTGCACCAAAAAACAAAAATATGCCTCGTTTCCAAGTAACCAGCGAATAATGAATCCTTTAGGGGCGGTTCCTGAATAGCTCCAAATCGAGGACTAGCTAATGATGAGTTATCAAAGAGCCTCTGTTAATGATATGGTTTTAATTAGCTGCTTCGTTAGCACGGAACTAATCGTAAACTCTCAGGTAAAAACTCGGCACATATCGGTCTGCGTAGTGAGGAACTAGCATGAGTACGGTTATCTACAGTCCTCATTTATGAGTGGCTCAGGCAGTGATGGTTCATTAACTATCGGTTCTTTTCTGTTATATACTTTGCTCTTTCCTCAGTGAATACTTCGGTTGGTGGACGTTGGTGCAGCACTGCAAATGATTCATTCGTTTTAATGTTTCACCACTTGGTTTAAGTCAGCTAAGTGTGTTCGACAGTCCACAGTTAAGTTAATACAACCTGGAACCTGGAAAATGGGAGTTAAACTGGATTCTAATTAAAAACGTCTGCTTTTACCATCTCTTGCAGCAATGTTAGCATGTATTTACATGGAGCAATAAAAGTTTGTTTCCATGTGTTTACTAAGCTTTTACATTGCCCGCAGATTTGATTTGCTGATTTTAACATTACCCGGCCCTATCTGCAAGCCCGTGTCTTGCCCGAATGAGGAATTTTGAATGAAACCTCAATGCTTTACATGTTAGTGTGATGCACCCTGAGTGGAGCACTCAAGCTGTCCGTTCACCCAACACAACCTAGCACTCCTATGTGCACTCCAAATTAACAAGCACATGCTGGGGTTACTTTGTTTTTGCAGTGTCTTGAATGTGAAAACACCGCACCATGCATATAGACTGACTTAAGTATCCTTATCCTTCCTCATGATCTGCGCTACACTGCCTGTTTGGCCGCACACACACGCATACAGACCAGGTGGGAGGATATTTTCATTCATATCCACAGACTGACAAGACTGCTTGGGTCATTTCTCTTGTTGAATAGGCGAAACAGAGTCACGCGGTCTCCTGCTCATTGCGCTTTGTGTTTCTGCACTGCGGCTTCACAGCCCAGTTGGCGCATTAAACCTCCGTGTGTCTGTGCTTATCTTTGCGTGTCTTTGGAACAGGAAAGAGAGAGACAGAGATGTTGTGTGTTTCGTGCTCGCTGGCAGACGTGGTTGATACGCTTGCAGGCGTCGTTGCATGTGCTGAGAAGGACCGGGATTAAGGAGAGCCAGCAGAGCCAGGCTTTCAGTTCCCAGAGTTGTTAAACAAAGCCACATGACTGGAGTCATATTTCTGACCTTGGTTACAGAGCAGTTTTGTGCTGTGTGGGATAATCACTCCAACACTGCTGCACGTTATGTTTATTTTACAGCTTTCACCGATAACTGGTATATATCTGGTGTAAATAATAATGTATTCCTCGCTGTGGGGGGTGTAGGTGCTCTGTCCAGTCTCTGGGCATCTTAAATCTATAAGTCATGACGCTAAATATTTCACGAACCCTACCGTGTTAGGGTTGAAAGAGAAAACAGGGAACCGCTGAAATATACTGGAAAAACACAGCTCATTACATATTGATTTTGGATTGATCTTTGCTAATTTGCCATGCACTGATGCAGAGGCTTCGCTAATCCCCGATGCTTGCCTTATATCGATCCAAGTTGTCCTTGCGTGCCAAGATCAAACCGCGGATGGATCCTCTTATTTGCTGTAGAGAGTTGTTTCAAGAACGCTGGCCATTCAGTCTTTTTTTTTTTCTTCTTATTGTCAACCTGTACTCTTCTTATACAGTGTTTACTCTGTATTTTTATTACCTCAGTACATTGTATACATTCTATAGTTATTCCAGGTGGGATTAACCGTGAGTACAGTCTGTGCTCGATATTGATTTTAGCTGTCTGCAGTGCCAGAGCCAAAAGCCAACTTGAGATGTGCTGAGAAGTTTGTTTACAAGAAATAAGCGGTGAGTGTATTTATTTTTATATATACATTTTTTGGGGGAGCATTTTTAAGAGTGCTGCACTCTCTGTAAGTTTTTTTTATAGCACATGCAAATGGACGCATATCTTGTGTGAGCAGCTGAGCAGATTTAATGTACCTTCCACTGTGAAGTTTTTCTGTTGTAAACTAAGAAAATAGTACATTCAGCACTCTCTATGTTTCAACTTTTACCCGGAGGCGAGGTGGATGAACTTAAGAAGTCCATATGTTTTTAAGAACCCCCCACACCCACCCCCACACACGCTCTCATCAGTTCAAACAGAATCACTTTCCTTAACTGATATCCCATTGTTTTTTACAGTTTCGGCTTTGAATAAGCCTTGAGGGTAAAGACACCCTGTGCTCGTCGAGATCGGTGGAGCTGCAGCATCCCATCCGTTGTCTCTGTAAGGCGGAGTAGCACTCAGGGGGTGCCTCAGCAGAATTAAACAGGAGGAAAGGAACGATCAGGCACATCTGACATTCATTGCTGCGCATTTAATCAGAATTTAGGAATTTTTACTGCTGAAATAAAAGTCAAATCGAGTTAATTTATAGGTCTGTATCATTTGTGTGTGTAATCTGCAGCAACCGTGACAAAGAGCAATAAAGTTCATGATTGAGCTGCTCAGAAAAAAAAGGGCTTGTGGAACGTGTCAGCCGCGTGACAGCCCGGCCTCTTTTGTATCCTTGCTGCTGTATGTCTTTTGGAGTATGAGTTAACTCCGAGATAGATGGCCCTTGATGAACCTGATCTTAACGGACACATCTACTCTGATCCATCTCTCTGAATAAATCAGTCCTATTTGTGCACCGCGAGCTCACTTCTGCATGTAATCTGTTTGTACTTCAAGCCAAATGAGCGCTATTAACATTGTGTTGTTGCTCTGTATAGTTGGAGGAAACCTGTTCATTGTTGTTATGCGAGCCCTACACATGTCCAAAACTCCCACAATGGACAACGTAATGGCCAGCTAATGATGCTGGATTGATGTTATGTATTTTAAATTGTGTACATCAGTATTTTATGACGGGGCCCGAGCTGTTGGCAGCAGCCCGGATCGCCGCCCCTCTGTTGTTGAGCCGTGCCCGGAGTTTTTGACTCTTTAAAATGCCCGACCATGACAATGGTGATCTGCTGTGATGTCTTTAGAAATACAGGCCGTGAGTCAGCTATGGATTATTTTGTTTGGAGCTTACGCAGCATTTTCTCAATTTTGCCCTGGCCCGTTCGCCCTGATTTTCCCGACTTTTATCTTTATCCAAGGTGCCCCCGCTGAGAGGAGAATGACCTGCTGTATGTGTCTCCCGTGTGGCTTTGTCTGCTGTCGGACAGGGAACGGAGGCTGGCACGCTGACAGCTGGCTCCCCTGCTGTCCCCTGTGGTCAGCAGCCATTTGCTGTACTGTGTCTCACAGCCACCGTGGCAGCCAGTGTGGACACTGACGGGCTATTTTGGACTGAAAATCCAACATCCCTCTGTCAAACCAAACAAACTCTACCTTAAAGGTCAACAAAAACACGGAGACAACATCAGGGCAGACGATTCTCCGTTTGTTTGTTTGTGCGCCAGTGTGAGCACGGTTGAATATTTTTGGATTCTCACATGATTTGGCCTTGAAAATGGACTTCTGAATACATGAGGTGAATTCAGGGCTATATATATACATTGATCAGGTATAACATTATGACCAACACCATGATAGGAGAAGTAAATAACATGACCATCTTGTGACAATTCAGTGTTCTTTTGGGAAACTTTTGGACCTGGCATTCATGTGGATGTTATTCAGACATGTAGCACCCATCTAGACCAGACTAGGCACCCCCACCCCATGGCAATGACACTCCTTGATGGCAGCATCCATCTCCAGCAGGATGTAGCCTGACAGGCACAAAACCGGTTTAGGAACAACTCAAAAAACATGAAGAACAGCACAAGGTGTTGACCTGGCCTCCAAATTCACTAGATCCCAAACTGATCAAGTATCTGCTATGGTCCACAGAGGCCCCTCCCCTCAAACCATAGGACCCAAAGGCCCCCACTAACAACAGACGCCACAGGACACCCTCAGAAGGTCCATGTCCATTCTCTGATGAGTCACAACCGTTTTGGAGGCACAAGGGAGACCTACACAATATTAGTCAGGTGGTCATGACGTTATGCCTGATCGGCGTATGATCTCTCATTAATTCAGTCCATATTAGCCACAAGAAGATAAACATACAAACAAAAGAAGTATACAAAAATGTTAAAATTGTTTTCCATGCTGCCTAAGTTAGTTATATTGGAAGACTGTACATAACCGCTGCCAAACACTTAACTATGCAGCATTGAACCTTTGTGTGGATTCACCTTTAGCCTCAAACATAATTGTTTTGTAATTGGGATACAGCTCTGGCAGTTTCATCATTCTGGTGCGTGGCCCAACTCCATCCACTGGCCCTGAATGCTATAATTGGATGCAATTTTTCAAACCCTCTTATCACAAGAAAAATGGTTATTTTTTACTTTTTTGATCGCAATCATGCCAGACGCTTATTTTCCTCATTTGTCTCTTTTGTGAGCCGAGTGTTGTTACGTAAGCACTCAGTGTCGTGTGCGATAAATATGCAAATTGCCTTAATGTTATTTGGGAGCGCAGCTTTAATGCATTCATCTGCGGGATTAGATTAATCTTCAGGATTACGGAGACCTGTCTCTTCTCCTTCTAGTACGCAACTCACTAATTTAGAGCTGTTCAATAGGTCAGGGGTAGACTCTTAAGTCTGAGACTAACACATCAAAAATACTGGCTCCATGGAACAAGCCATTTGCTGAAGTGAAACTCAGTTATAATGAGGCGCTGTAGCGTGTGGAACTTAAGGAAGGCACTGATTTAATTTTTTTTCCCCCTCGCCATGAGAAAAGTATATCTTTATGTTTTTACAGATAGCATTCTGACATATTACTTTCGAAGCGTGAAGTTTTTGTTTTATGCAAAATGCATCTTTGCCGTTATGTGCCTTATTTCAGCAGCGTGCTTCTAGAAACAAGAGTGTTTCACTGAGTGAGAGGAGAGGACAACTAAATCTCATATCTAACCCTGTCTATGGGGAGAAGCACGAAGGATAGATGGGACCCTCCGTTCTCTTTTTCTCGCCAGATTGACATTACGTTGACAGTGCCAATTTGCTCGCTCGCATGGACGCGCGTTTGATTTAGCAACCTCTCAGGTGGAATTCCAGCGCGGGGACATAAAAGCCGCCCTGCACTTGATATCCCTCCTCCAGGCTGGTGCATAAATGAACAAATAAGATCAATCTCAATTCGTCTGACTTCAAATAATTGCCTATTTGTCGCAATTAATTTCAGAGTTTTCACTCAAGACCCGTTGATATTGACATTGAGTTCCCCATTATTTCCTATCTGGAAACCTGCTCATTAAACGGAGTTGAATCCAAAGAATTAGTTTTTGTGAGAAATTGATAAATGGATAATAAAAGGGTCAAGACGGATAATTGTCCTGTCTAACTGAGGAAGGAGAGGTGAAGGGATGCAGACGGTGGAAGTTAATGTGTGGAAGAGACATAACGGCACCTCTGCCATGTCACAAATAAAAGCTTAACCCTTTCAACTGTTGTCCCGCTGAAGCAGGGGCCACGCTTTGAGCCTTCCTTCTCTAGCAGTCGCTCCTTTGAGTCAGTGTATATGTTTGTGTTTGTGTAAGTTGCAAAATATATGTGCAGTATGTGTAAAAGTGTAATCCCCTCCTGGACGGGAACCAGAGGAGGCGAGGCGCTCATCTTCACAGGAACTAATCACCCGATCCCGCCTGCCGTTTACAGAGGCACCCTCGCCAGCCAGAATCAAATGCAAAGCCCATGTTAATTGCTTAAATGCTGCGTCCCCGTCAACCGTGGCTTGGCAGCAACCCTTTCGCGCTAAGCCACAAAATGAATTCTTTTCAATTCTTCACAGAATACCAAAGACAAAAGGGAGTTCCCGCTCCTCAGGAATGAAGAGCTGAATCCATTTTTATATCTTCTGAGATTTGAAAGCGGAACAGAGAGCGAATGAGAAGTGGAGGTTGGTTTGCTGCGATGGGGGGAGGGGGGCAGAGCAAAAAGTTCAGCCCTAGCTTAGGTCATTATGAGACCAGAACTATTAGTCTTGCCGGGGTCTAGTGTGTCAGAGATGGTAATTGAGTCCGTCTCTGTGCAGCCTGCTCTAATGAGAAGCTGCAGGCCTAGAATTGACTAATTTCTTCTATGCCCAGGACGATACGTCAGGCTCGCCGTCCTGCACCTAATGACTCCAGATACTTAATGAAGGATTGGTGGGATTTCCAAAGACTTTGATGGAGCTTTATATTAATGTACTTCATGCACTCTGGAGACTTGTGTAATGGTATTCTGAGGTTTTTGATGTCCTGACACTGCGCTGTACAACTGACCGCAGTACGGTTAGGTCCCGATATGTTTAAACACACAAAATGCACACACTGGATTCACCAGATACAGCTTTGTCTTGACGCAGCGACAATAGCATGTCTATCAAAATAACAAATGTGCATTCGCTGGAAATAAAACAGGACAAAAATGACCCTTCCTCCTTTCATAAGCACATACTTTATAGAAGCTTTGACCTGCTTGCATTGTCTGCGTACCCTTCCATCGAGTTGAAAATGTGTTATACAGAAACCAGTCATGCTGGTAAACATCGCATTTCACCCTCATGTGATTCTCATCTCCACCGTGTCCGCCATGGGTCAGGAGCTCATCTGTCCTGAAGGAACAGCACGGCAGCTGATTATGATGGATTATGATAGATTCCTCCTTGACTGACCTCTGTCGTCAGTCACACAGTCTTTACTGCATTTGCACACACAGACGCACACACAAAATTGTTCACGTTGTTGTCGACACTTCACAAATGACACTTTCACAGCACGAATGTCCTTTTTTTTACGGTGACGAACATACATTCTCACATACATCGAACGGGCGTAACATTATGACCACTTTCTTAATATTGTGTAGGTCTCCCTTGTGCCTCCAAAACAGTTCTGACTCATCAGAGAGAATGTTGTTAGTGGGGGCCTTTGGACCCTATGGGTTGAGGGGAGGGGTCTCTGTGGGTCAGGCTTGTTCCAGATACTTGATCAGTTTGGGATATAGGGAATTTGAGTTGTTCCTAAATGTTTTTTGTGTGCGCACCTGTGTCAGTTCCCTCCAAGTCTCTGCAGAGGACCAGTTTGGCTTGGAAGCTGCCAATTTTAGGAAATGAAGAAATTGAAGGTTAAATTGTTTATGAGGGATACGTTTTATGAAACAGTTTAAACTACCCTGTGCAGCCAATTGAAAGTTCAATCATTTTGTGCCTGATTATTCTTATTGAGGAGTTTATGTGGAATTACAATAGCCACACGTTACAACACAACAATGCAGTGCCATTGTGTGGCTTGACCCTACTCCAGTTTAGCTCAGAATAGTAATGGGGAAAGTCTTCAATCTAATTAATTCACCACAAACTCACATGAGAGCTCATAAACCCACTAAGGGGAAAAAACCCTTCTTAAACCAGACCCAAAGAGCGGGTGCTGCTTTTACAGCGGGCCATTCGTATTCATTTGGTTCGGTGTCTGACGGTGCTGTGCAAAGCACTTTAAACAGTGCATCTCTGTCAGACCTCCTCCACCCACAACCACCGCCCCTCATTCCATTACCACAGATGGCGGCAGTTTAGCAGCAGTGAAGAGAAATGAGGTGGATGGCATTCTGCAGAATGATATGTGTTCAGTCGCCTGGTCAAGCAAGACGCTAAAGCAAATCGATGTGGGCCAGAGGTCAGCAGAAACGACGGCTCAGGTGGAAGAATGTCTGAGGAGATGGTGACGTTGACCCAGGGGGAAACTATAGAGGCTTCAAGACCCCGCAGCTTTGGATGTGAGCTCGCATGTGATATTGAACAGCAGGTGCACCGGCGTGTTAACGCGGTGAAAGGCAAATGGTCGCCTTTCATAACATGAGACCTATGAAGCCCTTTCTCAGTGCAGCGCGAGAGCGCTTTTAGCCATTACCATGACAACACAGAGGACCAAGGCTCCGTGTAACAAAATTACAAGTCTGAGTAATACAGGGAGTGAAGTCAGGGGGAGTGGGCTCACCAGCGAAGGAGAATTAAGTGGCAACCAGAAGACACGGTGGGGACCGTCGACACTGAAGCCCTGTCAGGACAGATTTAGACGAGTAAATACTGTACGCACACCTGCGTACGCATACACACAACCTGACACATCGAGGCAGGGGAAAAACACTCAAATTAACATCTCTCACAAATCCAGTCTTTATCACAAAGAGGAGGGAGTAAAGCTTTACAGAGAGTAATGGAACTTGAGATACCCCTAGGCTGTTCTTGACCAGATAGGAAGAATTTGTCACCCAGTAGGAGGCTGGCACAAGATGAGGAAAATGTGCAGTGAGTGAAAACATTTAATATAGATAATGAATAGTCAAGTGTTTTAACATTTTTCTTTCTTTTTTTCCCACTTTCGGCACTAGAGAGACACTAAACTGTAGTGTCTTGCTGATGCAGTGATGTTCCAAAAGACCACAATAACACATCTTTACTGCCTTATAAAGCCACCTACGTTCATAACAAGGTTAATCCTGAGTACTGCTACTGATTTCCAGAATCAGTTCAATGAGGATTTACAAGGTCCAGATTCATTTTGATTCAATTCTAGGAAAGGGTTGGAGAAAAAAAACGATTTTCCGATTCAAATCACTCTTGATTGCATCCTCTCATTAGAAATAGTCGGCACAACGAGCAAATGGCTTTGCTTTTGTCCACCTCCTCTCTGTTGTAATACTTTTTAAATCCAAAACGCTGCTACATCATATGTTTAAAATTGATATAGATTTTTCTAAACCCAGCCGTAATGAACGTTAGATCTTTCGGTCACCACTGCCTGTCACTGTCGGGACCTCCCCATTCATGTCTTTTCCTGTCACGTTGCTTCTGTCTAAGTTGGCCTTTCACATTGACGGAAATCCTATTGGAATGACCTTTAGTTACAACATCTGCTGCTGCTGTGACAACTATCCATGCCCCTATACCTTTTAAACCAAGGCCCTCAATTACTATTCTGTCATTAGATATTACATTAAACCATGCAAGACAGAGATTGAGGAGACAGACATGGGGAAAGCGCAGTCACGGGCTCTGTTTTTCCCTAATCTGCATTCTGTTGAAACATTCCCATTCAGAGTTCCCTGTCTTTTCCCTTTTACCCCTAATATAGTGTCTCTGTCTCACACCCCTTTATGTCTTCTCCCGCTCACCTGATGCTCTGTTTCTCTGTTCGTCTCTTGCTTTCTTTGCCCCGGTGCGTTTGACAGATATAGTTAATTCCCAGTGCCTTTCAACCCCTGCAGTGACTCCATGGCCTGGCTACACAATTAGGAACTCATTACTTGCTAATACACAGACTCGAAAGACAGACAAAGGCGGCCTGTGCCTTTTTTGTTGTGCGCCCCTCACTTCCATCATTTTCTCTCTCTCTCTCTCTCTCTCTCTCTCTCTCTCTCTCTTTCCCTAGGCGCTTTTTAAGCAAAAGGGTGCAATTTGTCTCCCTCCTCCTTCTCACTCTTCTCATCATACTCTCTGCTTACAGTACATCTTCTCCAGTGTGCATAATGAGCCTACATGTGCTAAGAGGAATTAATAGTCCAATTTCCATCTCTTAAGCATCGTTTTTTTTTTTCCTAAATGAAATTAGATAGACTCTCTGCCCATACACCTGTGACATTTGAATCCCCGCTTGTCATTTTCCAGCTCATTTAGCAGCTCGAAAGCTTAAAGGTTTTGTGAAGTAGTAGGTAAGCAGTGTTTGCTGTGATTCATTTATTTAATGGTTTCCTCGTGTCGTATCCAGAGCTAAAGTTCAGCAATTCAAAGCAAACTGGAACATGGTGTGAGAGAGACTCACAGGTGTATCATAAGGTCAGCTCCGTCAGATTCCCTCAGTGCCCGTGTCTGCATCATTCCTCACTATCTGGTGTGGTATCTGGTCTGCTGAAATGCCAATTTGCTCAGTAAAGGTTTCTTGCAGCACAGCGGCGGATGGAGGGTATGTCCTGTTTACCGGCGTGTTCTGCGACAGTTGACTGCATGATGAAAGAGACGCAGGGCAGCGTTGACATTTAGTTCTGTGCCGCTGATGGTCAGTGTAGGGAATCAGAATGAAGGAGGCGTTTGTATGAAGCTTCTTCCTCAGGACTAATGAGGAAATACACCGATCAGCCTCAACGTTAAAACCACTGACAGGAGAAGTAAATAACGTTGGCCATCTTGTGACAATACAGTATTCTGCTAGGAAACCTTTGGACCTAGCATCATTCATGTGGATGTTACTTAGACATGTACCACCCACCTAGACCAGAGCAGGCACCACCACCACATAGCAATGACACTCCTTGATGGCAGCAGACATCCCCAGCAGGATGCACCGTGACACAGATCAGTGTGCATCTCACAGATGACACAGATTCTGCAGATTTTTTTCCATCAGTTTTTTCCAGAAGCTGTGTCATACACTGCCTGGTCAAAAATAAGTCACCACCAAAATAAAAGGTCACACTCTAATATTTCGTTGGACCGCCTTTAGGTTTGATTACAGCACACATTCGCTGTGGCACTGTTTCAATAAGCTTCTGCAATGTTACAAGATTTATTTCCATCCAGTGTTGCATTAATTTTTCACCAAGATCTTGTATTGATGATGGGAGAGTCTGACCACTGCTCAAAGCCTTCTCCGGCACATCACAAAGATTCTCAGGTTGGGAGGTTAAGGTCTGGACTCTGTGGTGGCCAATCCATGTGTGTCTCATCCTCCCTGAACCACTCTTTCACAATCTGAGCCCCATGAATCCTGGCATTGTCATCTTGGAATATGCCCGTGAACGTCAGGGAAGAAAAAATCCATTGATGGAATAACCTGGTCATTCAGTATATTCAGGTAGTCAGCTGACCTCATTCTTTGGGCACGTAATTTTGCTGAACCTAGACCTGACCAACTGCAGCAACCCCAGATTATAGCACTGCCCCCACAGGCTTGTACAGTAGGCACTAGACATGATGGGTGCATCACTTCATCTGCCTCTCTTCTTACCCTGATGATCCCATCACTCTGGAACAGGGTAAATCGGGACTCATCAGACCACATGACCTTCTTCTACTTCTGCTCCAGAGTCCAATCTTTATGCTCTCTAGCCTTTTTTTCCAGTTAGCCTCACTGATTAGTGGTTTTCTTAAGGCTGCACATCTGTTCAGTCCCAATCCCTTGAGTTCTCTTTGCATTGTTCATGTGGAAATGCTCTTAAACACACATAGCCTTAAATTCTACTGTTGCTTTTCTTCAATTTGATTTCACCAAACTTACATCCTTCCAGTTTTTAATAATACATTGGAGAGTTCCTAACCCAGTTTTAGTAGTTTCTTCCATCTCCTTAAATGTTTTCTCTGCTTAGTGCATGCCAATGATTTGACCCCTCTCAAACAGACTAACATCTTTCCCACGATCATGGGATGTGTCTTTAGACATGGTTGTTTAAGAAATGAAAAGCTATTCATTGCATCAGTTTGGGTTAAATATCTTGTTGCCAGCTGAAAGATAATCGGCCATGCAGTAATTATCCAGTAGGAGCCTCGTACCTATTTGCTTAGTTTAATCCAGGTGGCGACTTTTTTTTTGGCCAGGCAGTGTATAACGTAGTTTTTTGTTCGCAATTGAACGGTGAGCATTTCTAACCTCGCAATTTCATTTTAACCTTCATTTTCCTCCTCATCCTTCCTTCCCTCCAACCGCTCCTCCTTGCTGTGAAGGTAATCCCAAGGTGATGTTAATAGGCTGGGATCCTCTCGAAATTGCCCCTGTCATCCCTTAGAGGATTAGATGGACAATTGCTTCCTTGAAACCCAAGCCAAACTGTGGTTAAAAGAAAACCGCAACAAAACAACTTTTTTCAAATACACCTTATACTGCCAGTGGGCCAGCAACCAGTGACATTGTTGCACTGGATTGTATGTCCTCAGCAGTGAGCTTGCATTTGAATGCATTTATATCCTGATGTCAGTTATAATGAAACCACAGATACAGACTCTAAACGGCGTATACACAGCCTGGTGATGTGGGTTTATAGGCTCAGTGTGATCTGTGATCCCAGATTAATGGCAGACCCTTGTGTGTGATTAATGCCGCCTTATTTATCCAAGCCAGGCTAATTTAGCCTGTCAGTGTTACCAAGATCCAAAGGCAGTATGGCAGCGATTGCAAAGCCTGTTTGATTGGCTGCGTAATGATAACACAGAGGTTAATGGAACTGTGTTGTGCTCATGTTTCCAGACAGCTGTGGCTGCAAGTTTGTTGTATCTCTGTGTTCCCATCAGCTTTTATGTTTCCATGTGTAAGAGCACAGAAATAGCTTTAGGGAAGCGGTTTGGTAC
>JASGAT010341936.1:0-12075 GCA_030220025.1 Chelon auratus | reverse complement strand
ACGATCCAAAACACGAGGCCAAGTGGACCTGTCATTGGCTACAGCAGAATAAAGTGAAGGTCCTGGAGTGGCCATCCTGACCTCAAGATCATGGAGTCGCTCTGGGGAGATCTCAAACGTGCAGTTCACACAAGACAGCCCAAGAACTTACATGAACAGGAGGCTTTTAGCCAAGAAGAATGGGCAGCTTTACCGTCTGAGGAAATAAAGAGCCTCATCCACAACTACCACCAAAGACTAAAAGCTGTCATTGATGTTAAAGGAGGCAATATGTCATTATGATTTTGTGTTATCATTCATATTCTCTGAAAAATGGCAAAGAAATCATAAATTCTGCCAGGATATGTAAACGTATGAGCAAAACTTTGTGTATATAAATGTATATACTTTATCCCATAGATAAATAATCTATCTATCTATCCATTTAGCTTCTGTCAGTCACTACTTTTGCTTCATTATCACTGTTGGTCTCAAATTGAAATGTCTAAAGCATCAAAGCATTAATTCCATTCAGTGGCTCATGAGTCAAATGAAAGACAGAACTTATTCTCATGTCACACCAGCTCCACCAGCTCTGATGCTCCTGTAACAAACTGGAGCAAAGGTCGCAGCTAACTGTAGCTTAGCTTAGCTATTTGGATAACTAATGCTCCACAGCCAGAGCTAAGAGGGACTGTTCTGTTTGGGACTCGGTTCTGCTTAAATAATCACCAGGAGACTGGCTGACTGATGCCAACTAGTTAGCTTACCTTGGGAGTCATTCATCTAACCGTTAACAGCTCAGTACCGACATTAGCCAAAGAGTTCATTTTCTGACCCAAGCTAATGCTTCACTGCCTTCAACCAGAGAGGCTGTTACCTCCACCCTGTCTATGTAAATACCTGCAGGCTGACTACCTGGTTAGGAAGTATTTCGTTTAACTGCCAACACGTGAATAGCAGTCAAAGAGAATCTTTTGACAAACACCTGACGATGCTAACAGTCAAGCTAAGCAGCTGCTACATTGTAAACATTCTCTTCCAGCCTTCTAGTTTGACCTTAGTCAGTTGAAACTTGGAATGTGTAAACTATCTCACCACCTCAAACACAGCGACAGCAACAGCTAACCCTTCCCAAATGTCACCTTCTTAATTTGACAAAACGCCAGGAAGCGAAGCACTTCAGAGCGACGCCGGCCATTTAAAACCAGATCCGGAGGTCCAAAGTGCAGAAGGACGGAGTGAGGTAGTGAAGACTCTCCACGGCGAAGCTAACAGCTAGCATTGTGTCATTATTTGCGAACGACCCGGCTCTAAGAGTCGACTCTTGGTAGAGAACTACAAGAGAACGACAAGAGCCGAGAGCACTGCAAGAGCCGAGAGCCGAAGAGCCGCGCCTCGTGGAGCCAATCACATGCGAGGACAGACTGGGATCATACCATTGTGATAAAAAAGAATGAAGGGGGGGACGCTCCGAAGACAGAGTGTAGTGGTATAGGCCAGGTGCACACAGAGACACAGACAGAGAGTCGGGAGAGCCGGATTTTTAAGTGAAGAAATTAGCCTTTATTTATTTGATCTGTTTGATATGTTTCAGTTTCTGTATTTTTATAAAAGCATTTATAAAAATAAATTAAACCATTCCTGTTTTGGGGTTTATCTCATTGCTGCCCCTCAACACACCTGTTAACACCAACGCAGCTGAAACTGACTAACAACCCCCTCTGCTATCTGACAAACCAGATTAACATCCCACAACTTGACTTGATGCTATGCTTTTTTGAAGTGTTCCTTTAATTGTTTTGCCTTTTAAGCAGCAGTGTACTGTATACAGTGTCGCTTAAAAGTATTTGTGTCAGAAAAAGAGTGCTATTGATCATCAGGCTGGAAAACGTTACAAAACCACCTCTAAAGAGTCTGGAATCCACAAATCCACAGTCTGACAGATTGTGGACAAATGGACTAGATTTAAGATAACAGTCTTAAACCCCCTCCACAGGAGTGGTTGACCCACAAAGACCACTCCAAAATAGATTCTTTGAGGCAACGAAGCCACACAATAGTCCGAGGGGTCACAAAGAAACCCAGGGTAACTTCTAAGCAACTAAAGGCCTCTCTCATATTGGCTAATGTTGGTCTTTTGTGCACCATCAGGAGAACACTGAACTACAATAGTGTGCATGGTAGAATGACACTGCTCTCCAAAATACCTGTGACTTGTGGTGTTCTGGTGTGACCCCCTTGTGCGTCAATAACAGTGACTGAATGTTTCCGGTAACCAGTACCTGTGGATTTGTGGGTTCCAAACCTTTTAGAGATAGCTTTGTAAAGTTTGCCAGCCTGATGAGCGACAACAGCTCTTCCTCAGAAAGCTCCTTTGTCTGTACCACACTTGAGTCTCTTTACATTGGATCGTATTCCTGTATAAAATCTAACAGTGATTGATATACAGAAGTAACAGCTCCTGTTTCTGACAGTTGTCACTAATAATGTGTCATCTCATATCAGACTGAACTCTGGGATTAACAACCCCCCTCTCTGACTCTCTCTCCAGAGTACCAATTATTTTAGAGACAACGAGAAAGTCTTGCACATGGAGATGTTAGACATTTATCTCAAACACCCGTCTGCAGCTGGGTCATAAATAAGATGACTGGTAAAGGTCACTCCAGTCAAAAGCAGCCTCACCTTTTATTCTGAAAGGTTTGTGTTACATGTTCTATAGAGACTGGAAGGCCTGCAGGGAGCATTCAGTATACTCCAGGAACCTGATTATAAGATGTTGAGCCCTGTTCAGACAAAGTCTGTAAAGTCTCTCTGTTTCAGCGAAAGCAAAGCACACATGTTAAGTTCTTATTTATTTCTCGATCTCTGCCCTGACATACTTTACATACATCGACATGATCACATCAACAATTAACCACATGATGATACGTTTTTTAGTTCACACGTACAAGGACAGAATCTTTTAAAAGGTTCTCATTACTAGTGATGTTATTGCTGTCTAGGTAGAGGTGTTCAGGATCCTGGATGTGGAAAAGATGGAGGGCGGGGCAGCTGCAGGTTTGACCGCACTGCTTCCAGACGTTGTCTCCAGAACCCTGACCGCCACAGTCTGCTGCACAAGAATACGATTCTATTGGTGAGCATGTGAGTGTGAATGGTTGTCTGTCTCTCTGTGGTAGACTGGCGACCTGTCCAGGCTGGATCGGCTCCAGCCCTCCCCGCGACCCTTCAGAAAATGAATGAATGAATGAGTGGTTGATTCTGAATCAGGGAACATGACAGAACGAATAACGTTCCCATGGTGTCAGAGTGCTGTAAGACCAGTAGAGGGCAGCATCACTTTAAAAATGTGATAAATCAGCTTGTTTGTATTTGAATTTCTTTTCCCCATTTGACATCATGATTCACTATTATTACAGTTTTATTTTGGTAAAACAAGAATTCTTTTATATTTTTTTCATTTAATTGAACAGAAACACACGATCGGGACAAAAGTAACTGCTAAAGAATATCTACAGCTACAAGTACTAGAGACGTTTTAACTAATACATAAAAAAGAAATTTATTTAACTAATAAATAAATGAGAAATAAATGGATAAAATAATCTGTATGATTGAATGAATCATGTGATAAGACTAGTATTCTTATTTTGCATATTTTATTTTATTTATAGATTTAGATTTTTACATCAGGATTCATCACTATTCTGTTTTTATTATTATTTTACATCATATTTTATTATTATTATTGATTTACTCTTATTTCATATTTTTTAAATCTCCTCATCTTAAAACAATTAAAAAAGCCTTTTTACATTTTTTCCTCTATTTTACATTATTATCATATTATTACAGTTTTATTCTTGTATAATAATAAGAATTCATCTTTTTTATTTTATTAAAGAGAAATACGAGACAGGGACAGAACAGCAGATACAGAAAATCAAATCTGTTTGTGTTCATATGAAAGTATTGTACTTTAGTAACTTTAAAAATCATATTTTTCAAACTAAAACATGAAATGATTCTCTATCAGGACAAGCAGTTATTTGTATTCTTTTTATCATTATTTATGCTGCTTTTGATGTTTTTTTATTGATAAATTGGACCCAGACCTTATCACGTCACTCCTGCTATATACTATTGTTGTGTGAATGGTTGTATGTCTAGATGGTGGACTGTAGAAACTGAATTGCCCTTTGGGGATTAATAAAGCTTTCTGTATCTGTATCTGGCGGTAACCTTTTATTTATCACTCTATCATTCAGTGACAGTAATCTAGTGATCTAACGAATAATGAATCTAATGAAGTTAAACCATCACAGAGGACGTGTCTCTGCAGTGAATTCTTTATTGCTGGTTGTTGAAGAACATTGTTTTGGTTCTGTTTTCCTCACAGATCCTTTTCAGAGCAATCGAGTAGTGCTGGTCCAGAGTGAAGGATGTGAGAACTTCCTCCTCAGCCTCTCTGTGAACTGTTTGCAGCCTTTCTGTTTGTCTCTGTAGAAATGTGACATGTGCATTATCATTGACTTGCAAAGCTGCGGCCAAGCACTTTTTATTGAGACCAACCAGAATCAGCAGACACATCAGGATGAAGGGAAATCGTTGAGACAGCAGAACGCTTTAAAGCTGCCCTTTTGTCCGAAAGGCCGGGACCTCGCCCCTCGCCCTCCCCCCGGCACTCCCCCCTGCCATATATATTGCGGGGTCCAACTTTTTCTCTGTTACACTGTGTGTGTGGTTGTGGGCTAGGTTGGACGACATCCAGTGGGCAAAAATGTCGCAGTACTCTGGAAAGGTGAGTAGCAGCATCAGCACTGGAGGTTAAAGTTTGGACGAGAGCGGTTGAACAGATTTCAGATTAAAATGTGACTCTTTATGAGGAATCAAGGATTCTGTGCTGAGTCTGTTCTTAAAACACCAGTTTTTTGAATGGAGTTTGGTGTGATGTTCGAGCCTTTCATAGCCAGGCACAGATCTTCTGGTGACGTCTGGATTTCATTACGGGGCATGTCTTTAACCAGTACAGAAAAAGAAATACTTCTGCATCAATGGATAGTCTTCCAACCAATCAGAGCCATTTAGTTGGAAACAAATTCATTAAAGCTCGCCCAAAGGTTCCGAACTGCTGGAGCACAGCGAGTTCCTAAATGGATAGACTTCAGAGGCTTCCAGGCTAATTTTATTCCTGAAGGCGACACACAAAATAAAGTCAGTCTTCCATGAAGTTTTGTTCTTATCCTAAATTCTATTCATGCCCTTGGCGTGTTCATGTGAAGCTGCTGATTTTTCCTACAGTCAGAGCTTTAAGAAAAAAACAAAACAAAAACAAGGTTTTTACCATTAAATATTGAAACAGAAAGCACCTTTTGACTTCAGCATACAGTTTAGAGATATTTTATGAATGGATCTCAGTTTGAAGTACTTGGACTCTTTAAAAACGAATGAGTCTTCCATAACCTGGAGAAGTCCAACAGACTGACGATCTCATTCCTTCTGAGTGTGATTGGTTGAGTCTGAGAGAAACTGGGGTTTAAAATCTCCTTACCATGAAGAGATGCAATTAAAGCTCATGTTCATGCTCATGTCTGACGGACGCCTTACTGAAGCTCATGTCCTCCTGCAGATTACCTTCTATGAGGGGAAGTGCTTCACCGGCAGGAAGCTGGAGGTCAGAGGTGACTGTGATAACTTCCAGGACCGAGGCTTCATGAACAGGTCACCAAAATTTGCTTTTTTATCCGGAAAATCGTGTCACCATAATGTCTCAAACAGAAAACTGAAATGAGAAACGTTACTGATTGCTGATTGTGTGTCCATGTCTCCGCAGGGTTAACTCCATCCGTGTGGAGAGCGGAGCCTGGATCTGCTACGACCACCCCGACTTCAAGGGACAGCAGTACATCCTGGAGCACGGCGAGTACCCAGAATTCCAGAGGTGGAACTCCCACAATGACCACATGGGATCCTGCAAGCCCATCCGCATGGTAAACATCTCCAACTTTCCCTAAGACAGCACATGGTTTTCATCATATTCGTGGTCCTCAGACGATGAACATGTCCTCTAGACTCTTCAAAGTCAGTTATACTGAACATGTTTTTTAAATCTAAAAAGCTCTCTGACCTGGAAGTCATGCTCCTCAGAATATTTTGGTCCAAAGCAGAAGATTTGCCCAGAGGATTAGTACGACTGGAGAACTAGCTTCTCTAGAGATTTTGAGTTCAATTTAAGCCCAAAAAGAACTACAGGTGAAGGAGTGAAGCAGCGGTTAACAATTTGACCAGTAGCTGAAGAACAACATCTCCTCTGTCGGCCTGTGTTTAGAGGCTAATGTTCTGTTTCTCCTGGTTTTCCGTCAGCACGGAGAGCACTACCGCATCGAGATGTTCGAGGGATGTAACTTCTCCGGTCAGTGCGTGGAGATCTGCGACGACTGTCCCTTCCTGCAGAGCCGTGGCTTCTCCAAGAACTGCATCAACTCCGTCAAGGTCTACGGAGACGGAGCGTGAGTTCAGCACAACACATCCACAACTCACCATATATTCTTGCTCCCCAGTGGATGAATCGGGATTATTCTGATAGCCCCTTAGCTTTTCTTTGAGGCCACAATCAGGATGGGATTCCCATAGAGCAAACACAAAATATTTTAAACTAAGAGGTTAAATTGTTCAGGGGTTTTCTAAGCACGTTAATGCCCCCAGAGGATGAACCCATTAGACCCTACCGACCCTAATCAGCATGGCTGTAGGGATAACCAAGATGTCGGTGCACTTTTGATCACACTGAAATATATTATTATAAAATTTTACGTAGATGATAAATTGTATTTACTCAACATCTAGAGATGGATTGGCAAATTGTTGTTGCTCTCCAGAGGATTAACCAGGATTACTCTGGTGGAGTATATTCATGCTCCCCTAAGGATGAACCCATCAGGATCTAGTTGATGGATTATTTCAAAATAATAATAAAGGATAAATCTGTTGAATTACATTAGGTTCAAATATTCATGCTCCCCACAGGATTAACTCTTTTGCACTGGAGCCACCACCTGGTCAACTTTTTATTTTGTCCAGTGCTTTATTTGAAATGTTGCTAATAGGCATAGCTGAAATGTGTTAGCAGTTAGCTTTAATTTAATGTTTCACAGAGCTGCTAGCATGGCTTGATACATAATTATCAGAAATGTAATTGCCATTAAATGAAAAAGACCCAATCTCAGACACATGTTTGATTTGTTCAATGTTTTTCATCCTCAGCTGGGTGATGTATGAGGAGCCCAACTTCCGCGGCCGCATGTACATCGTGGAGCGTGGAGACTACTGCAGCCATAACGAGTGGCAAGCCCAGAACCCCAACATCCAGTCCATCCGCAGAGTTGTCAACTACTTCTAAACCCTGACCTCTGAACTCTGACCCCGCATCAATGCCCCTCACCTGTGACTTCACGCTGTAATCATGTACGATAAATAAACCCAGACTTAAATAAGATAACTGGTTTTTTATCAAACCCTTTGTGTTGTTTTGTGTGAACAGAAAAAACAATCTCACATTTTTTCATTATTTGTCATGATAAAGAAATATTAATTAGTAAACTTGTTTAGCTTTGGATTACTGTGACTCTAGTAAAAAAGCTTTAGTTACAAGAAGAGGAAGTCTGAGGCTTTGGCCTCTGTCATATTTTCAGAAGATCAATAACACTTTTTTTAACAGAAGAACCAACACTATTCCCTTATTCCTTATAAAATAACATATCTGCTCAATATTCATATATCTAAGGATTCAAGGATTCTTTATTGTCATTACGACACATGTTGGTACATGGGAAGGAATGAAATTGGTTACTCTAAAAATAAAAACAAATAAAATAAGTTAAAGATTTCATAGAAATAATTATTATTTTAGGGTTAGATTGGGTTAAACATTAAAGAGTCAAAGTTTACACATGCATCAGTATCTAAAGCTGACGTAAAATGGTATCTGATTTTGGTAAATGCTTTGAATATGGATAAAATATACAGGGAGATGATCTATATTTTGGAACAAGATGTAAAGCCTCTCTCTTGACCTTTGCCCTGAAGTTGATTAATTTAGAGACAAAGCTCACACTCTCAGTCGTTTGGGGCAGAGAAAAATTTATATATACTAATAAAGGGAAATAAAGACACCGGCTACTACCGACCTGACACTATTTTCCCGGGGATACGAGTTTGGAGCCAGAGTCTGCGTAGCACAGTCTGAGAGTGGAGCCATGCGGACTTGGCTTCCTCCAGAGTCAGTCGCTTCACAAAGCAGTTGGCATGGTAACCAGAAAAATGGACACTTGAATATGTATCACTATTATATTAACTAAATCCAAAATGACAGAAACCATTAAAAAAATATTATTTGACATGTACTTTCATGTGTTAATTTTGCCCAAGTTCCATCCACACATGGAAGCAATGGACCTTAAGACTTATACTGCAGCCAGTCACCAGGGGGAGCTCTACTTGCTTTGGCGTCACTTTTGAGGAGCTGTACCGCCATCCATCTTTATACAGACACACAGATCTGTAGATAATATAACCTCATTCTCTGGTTTAACTTCTATGGACACAGATCAATCTTACAGTGAACCTGGACTTCACACATGTATGGTTTCTCTATAATGTGCCGGCACAGATTTAGTTTCAGTTCAACAGCTGCTCGTCAGTATGAATCGGCTGATGTGCTTCTTAACAACCGGGCCCATCAGTTTTCACCTGCTTCTCCTGTTTAAAGGGTTTGGGTTTGTATGTTTGCAGCAGAGACACCCAACAGCTGCGTCTGTTGGTTTCACATCAACCACTGATGTCCTGCAGGACCCTTACTTCAAAGTGTTAAGACTCAACCAAACAAATGACGTGACAGAAAAGTATAATTTTTTTTTAATTGTGACAGCCCAACAGGAAAATCAACAGGAAACCGGATTAAATAAAATTTCAATGGTAAAGTGTATCGTCGTCAGAACTACGTCAGGAATCCTGAAATCAAGACCATCTTTGGTTTCTCATAGTTTTCCTTCAAAATGATCACAGATCCTTCCAGCCAGACATTTAAAATGAGAATGCTGAGTTGATTATTGCTGCTTCAGTTTGGCACTTTACTGCAGGAACAATTAATAGACACGTTGTGTGTTTCTATCTTCGTGAGAGCATCGTGTTAACTGACAGTTTCAGGGGCCTGATGTCGTCACACGGTGTGTCCGGCCTCTCGGTTCAGGTAGGCCTTCATGGTCGCGATGAGCTCGCTCTCCTCCTCCAGCGTCAGGTCCAGGTAATCCTCCTCGTGATGGGAGATGTCCTCGAGGACCTCGTTCACCAGCTCGCTGTCCTCTGAGGACACATTCACAAAGACAACCGGCTATTGTTTGTTTACTGGAAAAGTCTCCTTAGCTCCCTCTGACACAGTGTGTGAGTGTTTTACCTGGGCTGGCCGAGGAGGTACTGGGCTCCTCAAAGGATGGCGAGGAGGAGGAGGTGGACGGAGGGGACGTGGACAGGAGATCCGGGGACAGGACGCCCTGATTGTCCAGCAGCAGCTGAGTCGCTGATTGGACGTCTCCACCTGTCAGTCTGAGAGCCGCTTCGGACGAGTCCCTCTCGAAGCCCAAATACAGCAGCTGCAGAGACACAGAGACAACAACTGGAGCAAAACCGCTAGAGGAAAACAGCTGGACAACAACTGCTGGAAGACAAATGGCTGGGTGACAACAGCCGACTAGTCTGATTTACCTGCTGCACCTTGTCTGGACTGAGTGCCTCCTCCGTGTTGTTGTTGGTGGCCTGAGCAGCCTGACTGGAGCTCACCAGGATCTGAGGAAGACACAGCACAAGACATTTAGCTCCAAGGCAGAGCTTCACTCAGAGTCTCCTGTGTTAAAACCGCATTTAAACAACAAGTCACTGACAGCGTAAGCTCTGTCCACGTCTCCGTCAGCGTGATGCAGAGCTCGGCCCGCATCTCTCTGGGAGAATCCCAGCTCTGCCAGGGTGGAGATGGCTTCCATCCTCCTCCTCCTCTTCTGCCTCTCCCTCTGATGCAGCTCCTCCCGCTCCTGATCCAGACACAAAAAAACGTCCTCAACCAACCACAAATCATAAAGAAGGAGAAACGAGTGGACACCGGTCTGCTACCAGTCTGGTACCTGTCTGCGGTTGCTGATGTGGATGGAAGCCTCCTGCAGGTCTCCCTGACAGGCTCGGAGTCCCAGTCGAGCTTCTCTCTCGGTGAAACCCATAGCCATCAGCTGAGCCATTTTGTCAGAGTCCATACACAGGCGGCTGTACAGAGATTCCACCTGACAAAAGACAACAACATCAGGCTCTGACGGGAAACAGCTACAGAACCAAAGAAGAGGAAGAGCGGTCTTCACAGCGTTAGCTAAACACTCATCATCTCCGAAATGTTGAACTGATCCTTTAACTGCATTAAACTGACTTTGGAAAGTTGCTGTCGGGCCTGATAGTCGTTTCCCTCAATGTACGAGAGGAGACTCTGGAGGAGGTACAGCCGGAGGAACAACACCTCCTCTCTGCCTGTGCTACCCTGGAAACACACACACACACAAGTCAGTCATGAACAGAATAAACTGGACAACAGTCAGTGCTGTTGTGTTGTCTTATTGTGTGTTATGGTGGTCTGGGCTCTTGTTGTGTTACTGATAGCTGTGTTGGTCTGGTGTTACATTGTCTGGTTGTGTTGGTCTGGGCTCTTGTTGTGTTGTTGATAGTTGTGTTGGTCTGGTGTTACATTGTCTGGTTGTGTTGGTCTGGGCTCTTGTTGTGTTGTTGATAGTTGTGTTGGTCTGGTGTTACATTGTGTTGACCCGATGCCATGTTGTGTTGGTCCGCTGTCACGTTGATAGTTGTGTGGGTCTGGTGTCATTTTGTATTGGTCTGACGTCACATTGTCTTGCTGTGTTGCTCTGGTGTCATGTTGTGTTGGTCTGGTGTATTGCTGTGTTGCTCTGGTGTATTGCTGTGTTGCTCTGGTGTATTGTTGTGTTGGTCTGGTGTATTGTTGTGTTGCTCTGGTGTATTGCTGTGTTGCTCTGGTGTATTGTTGTGTTGCTCTGGTGTATTGTTGTGTTGCTCTGGTGTCATGTTGTGTTGGTCTGGTGTATTGTCGTGTTGCTCTGGTGTATTGCTGTGTTGCTCTGGTGTATTGTTGTGTTGCTCTGGTGTCATGTTGTGTTGGTCTGGTGTATTGTTGTGTTGCTCTGGTGTATTGCTGTGTTGCTCTGGTGTCATGTTGTGTTGCTCTGGTGTATTGCTGTGTTGCTCTGGTGTCATGTTGTGTTGGTCTGGTGTATTGTCGTGTTGCTCTGGTGTATTGCTGTGTTGCTCTGGTGTATTGCTGTGTTGCTCTGGTGTCACGTCTTGTTGTGTTGTTTTGTTGGGTTTGGTCTGGTGTCACGTTGTGTTGCGTTGGTCTGGCGGTACGTGTTGGTCTAGTGTCATGCTGTGTTGGTCTAGTGTCACGTTGCGGTAGTCTAGTGTCATGCTGTGTTGGTCTGGTGTCACATTGTGTTGGTCTAGTGTCACACTGTGTCGGTCTGGTATCACGTTGTGTTGGTCTCGTGTCACATTGCGGTGGTCTAGTGTCACGTTGTGTTGGTGTAGTGGAAAGTTTATAGACATCCATGAGCTATGAAGACGTTGTCTTCATGTGTCTCAGCACACAGGACTGTCCCAGTATGTTTCTACTGTGCCACATTAACTGCGTTTACATGGTCTTTAGTATCCCGATTTTGAGGTTTATCCCGGCTTTGAGCATATCCGGGATATGGTGTTTACATGGAACACAGAGAAACCAGGTTATTCATATCCCCGTATACATGATAACAGTATCCCAATTTCCGATCACTGCATCCTATCTGCGCATGCGTGTTTTACGTCTTTTTCAATGTTTTCCAACACGACCTAACTTGTTCAACGGAGCGAGGTGGAAAACCTGCGTCTTTTCCGCAACAGATTTGAATACATCAGCATTTCTGTGTTTTCTGCCATCTAAACACGTCGTTATGTTTAGTTCTTTCATTACTTTAAGGGAAAATTCTGTCT